>VYXC01012585.1:7684-26104 GCA_013397175.1 Platysteira castanea | reverse complement strand
CCCTGCTCGCCAGTCTGCTTTGATGCAGCCCAGGACATAGTTGGTTTCTGGGCTGTGAGTGCAGATTGCCGGCTCATGTTGAGTTTCTCGTCAACTACCGCCCCCAAGTCCTTCTTGGCAGGGCTGCTCTCAATCCATTCTCTACCCAGCCTGTACTTGTGCTTGGGATTGCCCCGACTCAGGTGCAGGACCTTGCACTTGGTCTCGATGAACTTCATGAGGTTTGCCCAGACCCACCTCTCAAGCCTGTACAGGTCCCTCTGGATGCCATTCCTTCCCTCCAGTGTGTCAACCACACCACACAACTTGGGATTGTCAGCAAACAAATCAGTAAGGAACTTCTGGACTTTGCAGGTAGAAATTATGTCAGCAACCAAAAGATCCAAGATTGTATTTTCATTGTATCCCTTATTTTTTTGGGAAAATTATTACTAGGCATCTTGTCTACAAAAGACAGCAGTAGTGAATTTTTTTTCTATAACAAAGTTTAGAATTCCTCCCCTTCCCCCCCAGCTTTGGGACTACTGTGTACTGTTACTGATTTGCCCAGTTCTGTATACATACATATTAATATGTGACAATGTAATATCCGAGAACTGACTATTTTTCATTCAAATGAGTCTGATTTTGCCCTTTTGAAGCTTGAATACCTCCAAGCTGAATGCTTCTAATGGTAGCTGCTCTAACGGAAGGAATTCTTAAAAAGAAAGAAACTTGTATCTACATGATAGGTTTTTTTATGCTTATGGAGAATTACTTTTAAAGTAGTTAAGAATATTAATGATTCAGTAGTGATTCTAAGACAGAAGGTCTTGGCCAGTGTCATTCTTTTAAACCAGACAGGTTTAGTATTAACTGTTTTGCCAAGTTTCTGGAGGAACAGGGATGGTTGAATTTGAATTTCAGTGGGTTTTTTGAGCATGTACTTCCAGGTGAGCAGAAGCAGATATGTATTTTTGTCAGGTTTTTTTCTCCTTCCTTTGTCTGAGAACATGACAACAGGATATATCAGAAGTAGACTGACCTAAGAGATTTCAGTTATTAGATTGCACTTGTATGTTCATAGAGCATATTTAGCCAGGCACGTGGTGCCTAAGATCTTTTTCAATAGAAGTCCTGACTTTTTATTTTACAGTGCATGAGATTACTTGAATGGTGTTGCTAGTATGAAGTTATAACACAGAAACTCAGCTTGTTGCTAAAGAAATAAGATTGTTTGCATCCTGTTGCTTTCAGATAGATGTCTTTTACTGCTCAAAGGATTTTTCTTAATGCTTTGTGCATCATTCTTTTCTTGATGGTTTGACATAGCAAGACTAACACAACACTTACAGAGTATGCAAACCAGTTCTGAATAATGTTCCTATGCTGTTTTGTAATTTTTTGTTATAAAGCAATTATTTCCATTGCCTAAAGTCACTAGAATTTTTTAGCTTATCATTAGAAGTACTCATTAAAGTATGGCACAAGATTACTAAAAAAACCTAACAGCCTTCAAATACTCTTCCCATACATTGCTTTGCTACTAGTATCACTGTTTTTACTATGGGGGCCTACAAGAAATATGGGGAAGGATTTTATCAGGGAGTGTAGTGACAGGACAAGGGGCAATGGTTTTAAACTGTTAGAGAGCAGGGTTAGATCGGATATTAGGAAGAAATTCTTCCCTGTGAGGGTGGTGAGGCCCTGGCACAGGTTGCCCAGAGAAGCTGTGGCTGCCCCATCCCTGGAAGTGTTCAAGGACAGGTTAGATGGGGCTTTGAGCAACCTGGTCTACTGAAAGGTGTTTCTGTCCATGGCGGTGGGTTGGAACTAGATAATCTTTAAGGTCCTTTCCAACCCAAACCATTCTATGATTTCCAGACTGTGTATATGGCTGTCTTATACCACTGAGTGTAAGTAGCCTTTTCAATCTACTGCTATCTAACTTCATGGAGCATATATTAGAATACATGCTTAAAGAGGAAATGACAGTGTGAGGAGACCCTTCAAACAGACATTACTTTTTGTCATTATGGTTTTGTCTTTGTGACAAATAACTGGATACAACAAAAGTGTTGATTTTCAAGCCCTCTGGGGAAAAATGCCAAATTACTTCAGTTGCATTAATTAACCTTGCTTGCAATGGATAGGACATTTTTCAAATTTTCCAAGCTGTAATCTGTTCATAACTCAGAACAGAGCAGTATTTTTGTTGCCATCAGTTCTTAATCACAATAATGACTTTTTAGGAAACACTTGCAATTTAGTGCACTTCATAAAATCACAGAATGGTTTGGATTGGAAGGGACCTTAAAAATCATCTAGTTCCAACTTCCTCCACATGGGCAAGAACACCTTCCGCTAGACCAGGTTACTTGGAGCCCCGTCCAGCCTGGTCTTGAACACTGCCAGAAATGGGGAGAGGAGTCCACAACCTCTCTGGGCAACCTGTCCCAGTGTCTCACCACCCTCACAGTAAAGAATTTCTTCCAAATATCTAATCTAAACCTACCCTCCTTCAGCATAATACCATTCTCCCTGTTCCTATCACTCTATGCCTTTTTACAAAGTCCCTCTCCAGCTCTCTTGGAGCCCCTTTAAGTACTGGAAGGTGCTAGAAGGTCTCGAATCCTTTACTTCTCCAAGTTGAACAGCCCCAACTCTCTCTGCCTGTCTTTATAGAAGAGGGGCTCTAGCCCTCTGAGCATCTTTGTGGCCTCCCCTGGGCTTGCTCCAACAGGCCCATGTCTTTCTTGTGTTGGGGACCCCAGTGCTGGACACAGTTCTCCAGGTGAGGTCTCAGGAGAGCAGAGTAGAAGGGGAGAATCCCCTCTCTCCACCTACTGGCCATGCTGCTTTGGATGCAGCCCTGTAGGAATGCAGTTCTGCAGGAAGGGATATGTTTCTTGCAAATCTTGCATCCCTGAAATGTGTAAGGATAATATAGGTTGCCCC
Source organism: Platysteira castanea (assembly GCA_013397175.1). Lineage (NCBI taxonomy): Eukaryota > Metazoa > Chordata > Aves > Passeriformes > Platysteira > Platysteira castanea. The sequence continues at coordinate 23,167 of VYXC01012585.1, read as the reverse complement.
ATTCTATTTAATTTTGAGAACAAAATGGTATTCTGAAGGAGAATTTCTTTTCTTCATTTTAAATCAATGTGTGATGAAAGGTAGTTGCATGGACTTCCATGAGGCTTCTAAAATGAGTGGAAGAACCAACTGTTTCAGAAATAAGAGCTGGCATGGAAGAATGCAGAAATTACTGTTTTGGAAGTTGCAAGCACTCTCTTTAAATTGCTTTGGCAGTCATGTACAAGAAACTGATGTAGCCGTGGTATATTTAACCTTTCTGCTTATGCAGGTATTTGATTTTTTTTTTGTTTAAGGGAGTTTAAATTTTAACAGCAAGCTTAAAGATTTGACACTGAATCTCTGAATTACCATTCATACTGGAAAAAAGTGAGACTTTTTTTTCCCCTTTTATGGGTTCTACTGAAGTGCATCCTGTCAGAAAATCAATATTTGAAAGAGAAGATTTTTTATGGTACTGGGTATAAAAAGTATTTCCATCTTACTAAGTGTGTAGTTGTACTCTTTTATTCAAAAGGAGAAGGGAGGGGAGTGGTAAAATAATTTTAAAATCCCCCCACTATTCTCAGGAAACTGTTTATTATCTTGGGTCTCTGTCTATAGTTTCTTGGTAATAATGCTCTCACTTAAACTGGGAAAAAGCTTAGAATCTGAATCATCTAGCACTGAGAAATAAGTCTCTTGGCTTATTCTCACTTTAGCCTTAAGTAGTCTTTTATATCTTTCTTCCTATCGCCCCAAAGAAACAAAATTACTCTGGGAGCATAGTTTATTTTTGCAAACACACTTTGCAATGTTGATAGCTTCTTCATTTAAAACTTATACAAGACTGTGGTTTTTTTTTGTGTAGTATATGCTTCAGAGGACCCAGGACCAAGATGAAAATGTTGCTTTGGAGGCTTGCGAGTTTTGGCTGACTTTGGCTGAACAGCCAATTTGTAAAGATGTATTATGTCGGCATCTTGCTAAGTAAGTATTAAGAATTAGAACTAGTTATTTTGAAATAGTCATCCTTAAATTTCAGTTAACTTTTCCCTGGTTACTCTTTTGGAGACTGTATCTAGCTTGCTGTATGCTTGGGAGGAGTTTCTTGTAGCTAGTTCTTGTGCATATTAAAAATGACTGTATCACAGAGGTCACTGAAAAGACTTTTGAGGATTTCAGACTTGGCTCCAGAGGCAACCTAAATTGTGTCACTGATGCTTTATCTCAAGCTTAACATCCTGTTAAGTATCAGATGGATGCAAAGGTGTACTAACATGTGCTTAAGCTTAAACAAACCATCTCCATGTGATGTTACCTATAATATCTGGTGTACCATGAACATGTTTTCTTGACAACTGCTATTGTGAGCATTTCTGTGCAATGCTTCTATGTGCATAGTCATGCCAGAGGTTCCCCATCTTTATGAAGAACAAAACAAAATGACAAGATCATTTAGATTTAGGAATCAATTTCATATCAATTGCCACGGCAATTTCAGCTTCAAAGCAGGTATACTGTGTTTTTCATGCTTCTTCAGACTGACAGTAGTTTTTTAAGCTTCAAAAACATTTTTGTAAGTTTCAAAAAGTTATCCTAAGCCTTAAAATGTAGATCCTTGATTGAACAGGAATTGAATACCCATGTTTGAGATATAAACATCTGCATGTCTTCAACTGTGCTAATAACTTATTTCCAGACTAAAGACTTTTTCAGTAGGAAACAAATTCCTCAGTGTTCCCAGTAAATGGAGACCAAATTACACTAAAGCAGTTCTGTCTGTGATTCTGCTCTTCCAGTGAAAGTGTTTAGAAAAGAGATGCATTATTTTCAGCAAAAATGACCATTTTAGATGTAATGCAATTTAAAAAAAAGAAGGAGGAGCTTTCCAAATTTCAGTTTGCATAAGCATTTAGAAAACAGAATCAAGATTAAAGCATCTGCTGTAGCAGTACAGGAATAAGAATTGAAAATGGAAGAACCAACGTTATAAGAAATCACTTCTGAGTTTTAAAATGTTTTTACTTTAATCCTACTCTTATAGCTCAAAAAAAAAAAAAGAATGATAGCACAGTTCTTGATTCTACCTACCTCCTTCCCAAAACACATATTAATACTAGTCACTTTCTCAGTATAAATTGTAAACCTCTTGTGTCCTACACGAACATTGACATTGCAACAGCTTCATCCTTGGTTTTGGGGGTTTTTTTAAGGAGCTTTTAAATTTCCAGTAAAACAGATAAGAATAACATTACATATCTCTTACCTTTCAATGTCATATTTGTTAAAAGCAATTTGTTTGTTGGCGAGTCTTTTTGATTAGGGAGCTATATAAATTTGACAATACTTGATGAGAACCCTAATTTTTTTATATTAGATTAAGCGGGACAAGATCTTCTAACAACCTATTTGTTTAATATCTTTTTCCATTTTGCTCCTGTGGGTTTTTTTATAAAAAATATACCTCCTGCATACTTCATGAAGTATGCTGCAGAAATGCCAAGTAATGGGTGTTAATCTGAATACTTACTATTCTTTCATTCAAAGTTCAGAAGGTAATTGTTGCGAACAAGTGGTTTCAGCTGCTCAGAGTCACCATCAAAGGTATTGGCAAAAAGCAAGTTTTAATATGTATTTGTGAAAGTTTGACTTTACAGAGTTTGATGGCAAGGCTCACTCTATTACTACATAGATGAAGCATACATAGGAAAATTGGATTAGAATCAATTTAGAATGATCTGCATGGAGACTGGGAATGCAAAAGGGGGTAAGGGTGCAAAGGATATGGATGCAAAAGATAAGGGTGCAGAAGGCTTTAGCACCACTTAATCTTTGTCTAATTTAACATTTAAAAAGTGATTCAGTAGGATTTATTAGTTATAACAGTGACTTAATTATAGATTCATTATAAAAACATTCATACCATGATCAATTCACACACAGACAGGTAAACCCATGTGTGCACCTATTTCTATGTGTGTAAACGTACCTATCAAAAATTCCCCTTGGGTTTAGTGAAATGCGTCAATTCCCTTTGCGTTTCCCAACAGGCAAGGGTTGCACCTGGAGGAGCATGGAGATGGGGGAGGGGGGGGGAATTATCAGCCTAGGCCTCATCATCAGCGATCGTCCTTCAAGTATCACAAACTTGAGGGTTTGCGAGCTCTGAAAGGCCCCACTCAGAGGGAGGTGCTGACTCAGCCCACTGCAGTCCAGGAGAGCTCAAAGGGCCTCACTGACCCAAGTTGGTAACTACTGGGCTTTTTTCCTAGAAAGTCCAGTAACAATGGTACCGTTCCACTTGGGCTGTGATTAATTTAAAAAAGGTTTTGTAAAGATGGTACCACTTCACTTGGGCTATGAATCAGGTAAATTATTTACCAAGGCTAACAAGGATAACTGCTTATCCTTGTTCTTCACTTTGGTCAGGCAGATGATGTTCCTGTTATGGTCAGTGTTGTTCCCACCTATATCATGCAAGAGCTCCTAGCACAGTCAGAGACGCCTCAGTGCCCAACTGGTATGGTCAAGGGATGCTTCACTGCTCAGCTGGTTTGGTCAAGACTTGTCCAGAGCTTCTGAGGTCATAGGGCAGGCCCGAGGATGGGGGGGATGCACCACCACAATGCCCCCATGACTAAAATCAATCTCTCTTGCTCCACAGAGCAGTGGTGTGATCGCCGCTTGCCTCTGTGCCTATACACAGGTTAATGCCGTTCCAGTTGTAATTTGAGGGAAATTTTTGTTTAGTTCATATTGCCATTGAGATGCATGACTATTATTGCTGGCCTGAATACCTTCAGAAACAATACTCATCAGCTGCAGAATATAGAGAGGCTAAGTCTGTTGCTGGTGCTTGGTCAGTCCATGGTGATTTCAGTATTAGCTTGATTTGACGTGTAATACATATATTTATTTTTATGGATTTATTTTTGTAATGAATGTGTTTATATGTGAAATACTTGACTTTTTTTCCATAGTACTTTGTTTTTGCCATACATCAATACTATTGGAGACCCATGGCTATAACCAGTTTAATAACTAAGTAAAGTTCTAATATAGACTAATGACTTATGTCAAGATCTCTGCAATGTCAGGGACTTGTCTTAAGGAGTGATACTTGAATTAATCACAAAAGGATAGGAGGGCTCGATGTGGTTAGACTTACATCCCTTAAGAGTAGTCAGGTAGAGTTTTCAGCCACAGGGAAGTAAAGTGACAAATAGTATACATGAGAGCCAACGTAATAACTTGTTTATCAAGCATATTTTGGAAGTGTGAATTCTTACTGAAAAGCTTTTGACCTAATTTCTGAAAGGTACTTCAAAATAGATTTCATCATGTGGAAGAATATCCTATTTTTAAAGTGTAAAACTCAGTTGTGCCGTCTGGCTACATCTAGTTAGAAATTAATGTTTTTTCAGATTACAAAGTAATAATGAACCTCATGAAATGGAGTATGGTTAAGGTACTGACTTGTTATCAGGCTAAGTTTTTATCTGGGGTTTTCTGTTTGGTTTTTTTGTTGTTGTTGTTGTGGAGGGAGTGTGCTTACAGCCAAAATTATGGACCAGATAACTGAAAACCAGCTTGCTTTATTTATGTGTTATTTTGACATAGAATCATGGAATCTCTTGAGTTGGAAGGGACCCATAAGGATCATCAAGTCCAACTCCCTGCTGCTGGCAGGACTATCTAACACCAAACATATGACTAAGAGTTTTTTCCAGATGCTCCTTGAACTCTTGTCAGGNCGCCCCAGGATGTCGTTGGCCCTCCTGGCTGCCAGGGCACTGCTAACTCACATCCAACTTTCCATCAACCAGGACCCCCAGGTCCCTTTCTGTGGCGCTGCTCTCCAGCCTCTTGTTCTCCTGTTTGTCTGTACATCCAGGGTTGCCCCATCCCAGGTGCAGAATCCAGCACTTTTCTTTGTTAAGTTCCATATTGTTGGTGATTGCCCAGCCCTCTCATTTGTCTAAGTCTCTCTGCAGGGCCTCTCTGCCTCCAGGGAGTCCACAGCTCCTCCTACTTTAGTATCATCAGCAAACTTATTTAATGTACATTGGATTCCTCCTTCCAGATCATTTATAAAAACATTAAAGAGCACTGGCCCTAAAACTGAACCCTGGGGAATCCATGGATAACCAGTTGCCAGCCTGATGTGACCCCATTTACTATAACCCTTTGAGCCCAACCTGTCAGCCAATTGTTCACCCAATCTATTATAAACCTTTCTAGCTGTGTGCTGGACATTTTGCACAGAAGAATACTGTGAGAGACAATATTGAAAGCTTTGCTAAAAATCCAAAAATCCTCACATCTACTGGTGTCCCTTTGTCAGCTAGATGGGTGACCTTGTTGGAAAAGGAAAGTAAGTTGGTTAAGCAGGACTTCCCTCTCATGAACTCGTGCTGGCTATGACCAATGACTGCGTTGTCTCTCAAGTGTTTTCAGTAAGTCCCAGAATAACTTTCCCCATAATTTTACCAGGTGCTGAAGTGAGACTGACAGGCCTGTAGTTACCAGGGTCTTCCTTCTTGACATGTATCAATATTTCTTTGTAGACTGATACCTGTGCTGGTAAATGGTATGAAATATTCAGAGATTGATATTATTCTGTTAAAGGTAAGCATTCCTTTCTTTTATACTCAGTAAGAATATCTGGTTAGCTTCTGACTTTAAATCAGAATGGTTGAGGTGGTAGACCAGATCTGGTCTGCCATCTGTTCAATGGAGATTTAGCTTTCTGGGGCAAGGTGTGCTGTTCCAAAAACTGAATGCGACTACTGCCATGTTTGTTGGAAAATAATCTGTGGGTTTTCCTGCTTTGCTCCTCTCCCCTTCCACCCAATTTTGGCAGAGCTGGGATACTTTTACCCATGAATTACTGCAGCGAAGCAGCCTATAAAGAAATTATCAGAATTAATTTTAATGCCCTAGCTTGAACTACACAACTTTTTCCATCACAACATTTTAGAATGTGTCTGTGTACTAGAATTTCTCTATCTCTTCTTCTTTCTAATTCCTTCCCATCAAGAGTAATTTCTTAACAAGAAGAGTACTTTGTGCTTTTCTGTGAGATTACCTCTGTTGCTTCTGTTTTCCTGAAATTTTTCTGGTAAATACTGTATCACAGTGCAGGAACAATGGCATTTTTAGTTAGCCATGACAGCTAGGCAGCACAAGTGGGATGCGAATCTTTCACATGTTTATAAAATATTGAACTAAAATTTGCACTACATTCTTAACTTCCTTGAGCAATATAGTTGCACTGGTTTATCTGATAAAACATTTTTTGGCAGGGGGATGTTGAAGAAGATGAAGCTATTCCAGATAGCGAACAGGACATAAGACCTCGTTTTCATCGTTCGCGGACAGTAGCTCAGCCACATGAAGAAGATCGTATTGAAGATGATGATGATGATGACAATGATCTTGATGATGATGATACTATCTCTGACTGGAATTTAAGTATGTCAAAGTAATGTGTAAAATGTTTTAAAATATAGCTACTTGCATAATACAAGAACCACAGTAAGCAGGAGTTTTTGTATAGAAATACTGAGGCTTTACTTTTGAATAGAAAACGAACTATCTGCTGATATAATTGGTGTTTTGGGCAGAGGGGGAGTCTTTCAGGTGATGTTTTGGCTATATAACTATTGAAAAATCTAGCCACCTGTAAACTTATTTTGAATATGGCCAATAGACCCGCAAACATCTACTAGATGCAATTCAGCAGAAGCTTTGGATTTTGAATTTTAATTCTACAAGGTAATACAAAACATGTATTACTGTTTACTTTAGTTAAAAAGTCTTTGTGATGGGTTGACCTTGGCTGGATGCCAGGTCCCCACCAAGCTGCTCTATCACTCCCTTTCCCAGCTGAACAGGGGAGAGAAAATAAGATGGAAAACAACTAGTAGGTTGAGATAAGGCAGTTTTCTAAAGCAAAAGTGAAAGTTTATGTGCACACAAACAAAGAGGAAAACAAAATAGGTATATTCTCTCCTTCCCATCAGTGAGTGATTTTCAGCCCCTTTCCAGGAAGCAGGGCTTCAGCACTCTTAGGAGTTGCTCCAGAAGGCAAACCCTGTAAATAATGAATGCCCCCCCCCCCCTTCCTTCTCCCTTCCTTAGCTTTTATATCTGAGCTGACATCATATAGTATGGAATATGCCTTTGGTCAGTTTAAATCAGCTGGCCTGGTTGTGTCCCCTCCCAGGATCTTGCCCATCCCTATCCTATTGATGGGGGGTGGAATGTTGAGAGACAGCGCTGATGCTGTGCCAGCACTGCTCAGCAGTAGCCAAAACACTGGTGTGTTCTCAACACCTTTCCAACTACCAATGCAAAGTACAGCACTGGGAGGGCTGCTATGGGGAAATGAACTCCAGCTCAGCCAGATCCAATACAATCTTACACGTTGTTCTTAGCTTAATAATGCTTTCTTTTAGTTCAGTCTTCCCTCTAAATCTGGTTTGTGTTCAATTTTTTCTTCCTCCAATTGAACACTATTACCAGTAGTTCAGATGTAGTACAGATGAATGTGCCTTGAAGCTTATGGATCAAACAACTTTGACACATATCTAAATTTTAAAATAATACTAATACCACTGTTATTATTAATTTAGAAGACAAAAAGCACAAATATATTTTCCTTTGTAAAGTATCTTTTTTATAGTTTTAAATTCATAATGCTATTCTTGTAGTCATTGTTGTGTATAGAGATAGCAGAATTAAATCAATATTTTCTGGAAAACATAGCTGAAATGACAGAGGGTGCTCTGTGGTCCACAGTTTTGGTTAAGAAGATGAGGAAGCTAAAGCTGGCTAGGAAAGAGAGAGAACAGAAGAGTTAAGAAATCTGTTTTGATGTATGTCATCTGTACTTGAGAGAATTTGGATTATCTGAATTTCAGAACTATGTGCCCTATTTCTTATCCAGTGTTCTATATTTGACTTCCAATTCGAACAGAGAGGAAATGTCAGCACAGCCTGACAGCAGCATTGGTTACTAATGAGACCTGGTAACTTAATATGGGAGCCCACCTTTTTTTCCTCTAGTAGAAAGCTGAAACAGTCTAAGCTGAAGCAGCAGATGCTGGTCTTGGGGAGTCTGTGGTGTTTATTATTGTTTTTTAGTGGAGATCTGCTCTGAGTTGAGGACTCATGTTTGATTTTATTCAAACCTGTTGGACATCATCTAGAAGTAGAGTAGAAAAAATTCTGTATTTATTATCTATTCTAGTAGTTGCTACCTCCCAACTGAAAAATTATCTGTGTCTTGTTTGGGCCCACTAGCAGTTTAGCTCCAGTTCAGGATTTTGCATGTTACATTTGCTACGTATATTTTGCCTGATTACCTGTTTTGTATATACTTTTGTTTCAGTTGGATCAAGGAACTGAGATCATAATAAGCTGAAAAAAATGCAGTATAAATTCTGTAATACAAGCATTCTTTATAAATCCATCTTAGCATTATTTTTCTAGACATGTCAGCCCCACAGCAGAAAACCAGAGTAAGGATTTCTGAATCATGTTTTGAGGCTGTTCTTTTATGAACTTTTGTGTGCTAAAATATGAGATTAAAAACTTTCAAACAAATTTCGAGGTAGTGTTCTTTTTATAGGTGCATCATGGAATCAGGAGTAAGCTCAGAGCAGATATCAGCAAATCTCTTTCAGTGTCTAGAGATTGATGATTTTGCCTTTTTTTTTTTGCTTTTAGACATAGATCATGTTTGAACATTTTCTTTTTAATCACTTGCTAGTATTTTTTGGCTATTTCTCCTTTCTCCTTAATTTCTCCGGTATGTTGCATTCATGTCACAGACTTTCCCTCTTTTTAGTGTTACACCATCCTGAAATTATGTAGTATATATAATGTTGCAATATAATGGTGTGGTTCCTGTCAGTGAGTGTTTTAATATCCCTAATGTATAAGTCCTTTTAGTGGCTATAAAAATGCTGCAAAAATGGCTAAGAGCTGTGGCTTTGTACCAGAGCACAATGGATCCCTGCGTATTGTAATGAAATTAAAGTATCTTTCCTCCTGATACCCTGGCAGCTCAAAGTTAAAATGAGGATCATACTGTCTATCTACAACTGCTTGTATAATAAGAAGATTAACATTGTTAATTCCCCACAGGGAAATGTTCTGCTGCTGCTCTAGATGTCCTGGCTAATGTATTTCGTGATGAACTTCTGCCACACATCTTGCCCCTTTTGAAGGAATTGCTTTTCCATCCCGAATGGGTAGTTAAAGAATCTGGTATCCTTGTTCTTGGAGCAATTGCTGAAGGTAAGGCAACAGTGCATATCAGGTTACTGAATTTTTATTGGTTCTAAAGCAGCTCTTGGATCTCTTCTAGGTGAATTTACTTGTGCAAGCAAGTATACGTCCTTAGCTGGTGGTTTTTTTTTTTTTAATGATTAATCTCTACATCTACTAGTTGATGACTGCAGTTACTTGTTTAACTTTTCATTTTCAAATCTGTGCATTTTTTGGAGGCTTAAATAACTTAGATAATTTCTTTTATTCCTCCCTTTCTTAACTCTGTAGCATATATTTATTGGTCTCTCATGAAATACTACCTTGATTTGATACAACAGACATATTTACATTTCATTCAGTGTTTTCAGAAATGGAGAAGACAAGTCCCATTATTTCCGTGCCCTGAGCTGCTTTTTGTGGATGGCTCTCTGATTTAAATGTGTTAACTTCCATTTCTTTGTATTTGCTTACAGTCTTGGCTCTTTGCCTGTATATCCATAATCTCTGTCCATTTTGAAAATTGAAGGAATATGTTTGGGTCCATGCCTGGATTATCTATTCCTACAGTGCCTAGTGAACATATATTTTCTTTGTTGCTAGAAAGCATTTTTGTTGGTTTTGATTTCAAGTCAAGCAAGGTAAAAGTTAGTACTTCTTGCAAATCTCAGTGTATTACTGCCCTTGCTGACTCGGCATGCAGCTTTTATTGCTGGTCAGTATTTTTTTATATTAGGAGAAAACAAGAAGAAAATTATATTTTTTAAGAAATCTTTTTTAATGATATGATGATTAGTTATCAAGGCCTAATTTTTCTCTAGTTGTCTTGGTCACTGAATAGACTGGCATAAGACTTCCAAGCTTTATAAAACAAGTTTATTTCGATGTTCTTGCTATACTCCATTTAATAAAGCAGAAATTATGGGGATTGGGGAAGCACTGAAGTAGAAATGTAGTTGGAATAAATGTAAATTTGATTGAGGATTTTAATTACTGTTTATGGTGTGATTTCTTTTCAGGACTTAACTAAATTAGGTAGACTTGCTTTGCGTATTGGTAAAATGTCTTACTACATGATAGAGGATGAAAATATATCCCTTCTAGGAAATAACAAAAAGTTCTATTATGTTTTCTAATTCTTATACTGTAATGGCTTTTTTTTCCTTCTAGGCTGCATGCAGGGTATGATTCCATATCTTCCTGAGCTGATCCCTCACCTTATTCAGTGCCTCTCTAATAAAAAGGCTCTTGTGCGCTCCATCACTTGCTGGACTCTTAGTCGCTATGCACACTGGGTAGTTAGTCAACCCCCAGACACATACTTGAAGCCATTAATGACTGAGTTGCTAAAGCGCATTCTGGATAGCAACAAGAGAGTACAAGAAGCTGCCTGCAGGTGAGCCAAAGCTTAAACAAAAAGTACTATCCATGACACTGCTTTGTCATGGGAAAATATTTTAATGCCTTAATTGATTAATCTATAGCTCCATTTCTAGCTCTTAATGTATTTTTTTTTCCTTTTAAATTGGAGTGGGTTCAGCTTCTTCTGAAATCGTCACAACTAAGTTGTAGTAAAACTAAAATGGATAATTTGTCTTTCTCTTGTCCAGTTTGTTTTTAGAATATATGAAAAACAAACTAAACAATCTATTGCAGTAAAAGAAGTTGTCTGTATATCACACCTGTTTATTTTCAATATTTGAACTTTCACTGACCAGAAATTTGGCTTTTATAGGCCTATGAGCAAGGTCAGTACTGGAAAACTATCCTATCATTGCATTAGCAATGTTTATATTTAACTCAGGATTACCAAAAAATTTGGGTTACAATTATTTCACGGGATATTCCCTTTCTCTTGAAAGGAGATCCTTGGAGGTAAATTTCCTTCTGTCCCTTGTCTGCTGATATTAAAAAAAAAAAAAAAAAAAAAAAAAAANAAAAAAAGAATGGACACACCATTAATGGAATGGGTATACCACTTGTGCAGGAAGCTCAGCAAATAAAGCTTTTACATGTCAGTTTGTGTGGGGCAGGAGTACACAGCAGACTGCCAAGAAAGTTTCTTCATAAAGCAGGATTAGATCTGTAACATTGTGCTGGTTTAGCCAAATTTAGAAATATATACTCCGAGAGAAGGCAGGTTACAAACCACCCCTTCCCCACCAGGTTCAGGAAAAAAAACTTTTTTCCTCGAAGGAAAGTGAAAGAGATAAAACTATTTATTTAACTAACACACAGGAAAAGGGTAACAATGCTAAACAATAAACCGCCTCGCTATAAAGAGAAAACCTGGGAAAATTCCAAAGTCCTTCTGTAGGTAGTCNTCTCATCACAGTTTAGGAGCTGAATCTTTGTGTTCAATCAAAATAAAATGAGTTTTTCTCAATAATACCATTTTGAAAACATAGCTTTGATGAATTTAAAGACTAAATACAGTTCTATGTTTAAACAAGAATAGGTAGTGTGGGGCATTTTGGGGTGGTCTTGTTTTGTTTTTTACAAGATACTGACTAAACTATTTGGGATGGGGTTTTTTGTCATTCAGTGCCTTTGCTACTCTAGAAGAGGAGGCTTGTACAGAGCTTGTTCCTTATCTTGCATATATACTTGACACTTTGGTCTTCGCATTTAGTAAATACCAGCATAAAAACCTGCTCATTCTTTATGATGCTATAGGAACCCTAGCAGATTCTGTAGGACATCATCTAAATAAACCAGTGAGTATACCTTATGTTCTGTAGAAACACTCATCATATATTGAAAAACTGGTTGAGTGGTTTTTGTAGTGTGCTTTATATGTTATAAAACAAAAAAGCTGGATTCAATAATAATAAATATTTACATGTAATATACATAGACTATGTAATTTTCACACTACACAAATTTTCCCCATTTGAGAATAAATAATTGTGTTTGGTGGCTTGCAAAATGTGCTTCTCGTTATTGTGACTTTTTTTTCCTTAGTCTCAGAATTTTTCAGCTCAAAGGAGATATATATATATAATATGAAAGAAATTGGTGGAATGTGTGTGCTAATTTCTGATGACTTTTTTTTGTTGTTTGTAACCACTTTCAGTATAGCTAAACTGCTCTGAGTTTCTTTCCAATGCATTGAAGCACATCATCATTAGAAATTGCTTTATCCGAGAGTGGGATAGATGTGCATTTTATATCTAAAAACACGGAATCCTTTGAGTAAAGCACAGAGAGCACAAGCAAATGTAGTGGGCTTTTTGTAGTGCACATGTTCATTAACAGGATATACATACATGTCACACGCATCTTATGATGGCTGTTGAAATTTGGTTTATTTCTCTATAGTGCTTCACATGACAGACAAACTAGAATAAAACAATTTGGGTTGTTGCCATGGCATTTTACTTGCCATTCAAGACTCCACACTTTCAAAGGACATCTTTTCCAATCTTCTCTCTGGCCCTGGCCAGCTTGACTTTTGACAGCACCAGGAGGAAGCTAAATGGGAGCTCCTGGTAATGGTGGGACTTTCTTCAGTCACTTTGACTATTGTATCTTTGGACATAGCATTAGCTGGCAGTATCTCTTGTCTCTTTGGATACTTTCTGGGAGCAACAGTACTACATGGATGCCTTGCTTAATGTCCTTGTGACTGACAGCAGTGGTAGGGAAGATGCAACATTTTATACAGAACTGGTAAATCTGCATTTCTGGAGGGATAGAAAATAACTTTCTTCATGGATGAGTAGTTGAATGAGGAAGAGGTTTCAGGAACTTCTGGGGATAGGGTTTGTAGCATCAGGGCAATGGAAGATGATTGAGAAAAGCAGGTGGCAGATGCACAGCCAGATTGCATTGCTGGTAAAAACATTTTCTGTTGCCCCTGAGTCAATCCTGTAGATATGTAACAACCCAGGCAGCTATTAAAAGTTTCTAGACTGAAGCCAAACCTGGAGGAAAAGATGTTTTGCAAAGGTACTTATGTGCCTCAGCAAAAAATCTTAAGACATAAATTTTAAGTTCTAATATTCAACTACTTCTATATATTTCAACAATGGTTGAATTACAGTATATAATTTTTTCCTGAAAAAGTAGAATATATGAATTTTCTAGCTTTGAAATAAACTAGTATGCAATTGAGTGTTTCAGTAGCTGATGCATTTTCATCTTAAACAGGAATATATTCAGATGCTAATGCCTCCATTAATCCAGAAGTGGAACATGCTGAAGGATGAAGATAAAGATCTCTTCCCTTTATTAGAGGTAAATGTTAAAATTTGAATATGTGTCTTTTGGGGATTACCTCTTTTACTAAGGATGTTACTACTAGGAAGTGTGACTATAAATGCTGTCAGTGTTAGGTATTTCCCATTATGGACAAAATATTATGACAATAGTAAGAAAATTTTTTAACTGAGGAAATGTTATTAAGTTTAGCAGAAATCTTTTAGATTTTTTTTCCCTGCCATTCTTCATTGTTTTCTTTGGGATTCTTTGTTTTTAAAAAATTGTTCCACCCCTGTTGTTCGTCTTCTCTCTCTTCTTGCTTTCCCTTCATCCCTTCGTTAAAACAGTTATCGACAGGCTGAAGGTATGAACCAGGCAATGTAGTCTGTTCTCTGTACTTTCCAAGTGTGAAGCAGGAAAACACTTCTAGAGAAATTAGTTTCATAACTCTTGGGTAATGTTAGGGCTTGTACATTGTCAGGATAGTAAAGTTTAGTGTAAATGCTAGCTGAATTATAGTAATTGTCTTCATATGAACTGTCTTGGCACCTCAAAGAAGATGCTGCTCCTGAGAAATTTTCTCAACTGACATATGTAGGAGAGAGTAACAATTAGCTGACAGTTGCCTTGGCTCAGCTAATCGGTACTACCTTTCCAGGTTGTTTTTACTTAAACAGTTACTTGTGGGTATACTTAAAATGCTTTTAATTTACTTCACACAAGTAAAGGGTACTTGGGGGAGGTGAGGGAAGTTAGTGTTTCTCTCGCTTTTTTTTTCTTCTTTATTTTATTCCAGTGCCTGTCGTCAGTTGCTACTGCCTTGCAATCTGGATTTCTTCCGTACTGTGAGCCTGTGTACCAGCGTTGTGTAAATCTGGTGCAGAAGACTCTTGCACAAGCCATGGTATATTTCTATTGCTATTCCAATGTTTTCAGAATATCTCCTTAAACCAGTGTATTAATTATGTAAAGTTGGGGGTTTGCAGGGAGATTTGTAGTATTAACTACTGAATATTTAAGTGAAGCTGCAGTTCTGAAACTTAATTGTTTGTTTTTACTTTTATGCATGCCTCTGAGAAAATCTAATACTCATTTTGAAAATGCATAATTATTTGTTGCAGTTGCACAATGCTCAGCCAGACCAATATGAGGCTCCAGATAAAGATTTCATGATTGTAGCTCTTGATTTACTCAGTGGTTTAGCTGAAGGACTTGGAGGCAACATCGAACAGCTAGTGGCTTGCAGCAATATCCTGACACTAATGTACCAATGTATGCAGGTGAGATGAGTAATCTGTTTAATTCAAGAATTTTCTTTCTTAAGAGAATCAGAAACACTTCTAGAATTGTCAGGTTTTTTTCTTCCTCTCTTTAGGATAAAATGCCTGAGGTACGGCAGAGTTCTTTTGCATTGTTAGGTGATCTGACAAAGGCGTGTTTTCAGCATGTTAAGCCTTGCATCGGTATGTTTCTTTTACATATTAAATAATTAACTTGTTTTACAAACTGATAGGAGGCTGGTTTAGCCATTGTTAAGTTCCCTTTTCTGTGGCTTACCTTGTCATGGTGCTGTAGATTTTCATTTTCCTTTATCAGCAAGGGTCTGTAGTCTTTTCTCCTTTGAACTGTGTGTTTAAGACGTGTTGTTCTTTTTGTAGACAGTGCAAAAGTTCATTTTGTTGCTTGACTTTTATAATCTAACATGTTACCTATTTTGCTGGAATAAAGCAAAACAGATGTACTTAGACTTCAATTAGAACAGTTGCTTAGTGGGTTTTATGCTCTACTAGAATCTATGAATGCTTGGATAGGCTTGGAAATTAAATTTTAGTGAAATATTAGTCACAAAGATTATAACATCTGTAATTTTAATCAAGGCTGGGATTTGCTTTCTAGGCTTCATTGGTTTTGGCTGTTGGGGTTTTTGGGGGGGTGTTGGTGTTATGTTTGGTGGGGTTTTTTGTTTTTGTTGTTGAAGGGGGTGTTTGTTTTGGGGAGAGGTGTTCGCTAATTTTTTTTTTT
>VYXC01012584.1:27670-95409 GCA_013397175.1 Platysteira castanea | reverse complement strand
TTTTTGGGCCTATCTTACACTATAAACTGTGCCATCAGGAAATCAAACACTGGGGTGCATCCAGATGCATCCAGCGAGGGGCACAGCCCGAGTGTGCTGAGCTTGGGCCGGGCTGTCCCTGCTGCTCACAACCTGCACCTCCTGTGCAGGTGAGGAGCTCAGAGAGAGGGGAAACAGCTCCTGGGAGATCAGCCAGAGATCCAAACACAGCGGGGAAGAGGTCGAGCCCTCTGTGCTCCCTCAGAATCAGCAGGGTCTGTTCCAGCCAGGCTGCTCCTTCTCGTGGAAGTTCTGACCTGTGGCCAAGGGGCACCTGGTATTTTTAGAGCAGAGGAAGATGAGAGCAAAGGGGACAGACAATAAGTGACCTCAGCTTTAATTCACTTGCAGCCTGATGCTCTTATTCCCAATGCAAAGATCTGAGTGCTCCAAAGCAGATCTAATAAAAACTGCCCTGCTTTGTCTGAGCCTTACCCAGAGAGGCTCTCAGCCCTGGCTGCTACCTGCCTGTGCTACAGAGAAAAGTGAGTCCATTAGCACGAGGAGCAGCTCACAGGCTGCCAGGTAACCCTGCAGCAGGGCAGGAGTGCAGCTGAGTCCATTTCCTAAGGCTTTGATCCAGTTTTGGGGGCTTTGGCTTTGCTGGGAGGTGGGGAGTGATGTTGCAGTGCCCTGCAAGGACTCTGGCGTGGGCTGAGAGAGCAGCCTGAGAGGGGTTCTGCAGCCACAGCAGTGCCTTTCCTGGTGTTTGGGACATCATTTGCACATCTGCGTGCTTTGAAGAGGCCCAGCTTGTGACAATGTCCCTCACAGGGGCCACATTTTGCTTTTAGGTGTTGCTGAGCAAGGTGAGACAGGCACAGACCCAAGGGAAGCCTCAGCCTGGCAAGGCTCAGGATGAAATTCAGGGCTGTCACTGCACTCCATGTTTTCCAAGGGACCTTTTCAATCTGTCTAGCTCTCTCAAAATGNACAATAAGTGACCTCAGCTTTAATTCACTTGCAGCCTGATGCTCTTATTCCCAATGCAAAGATCTGAGTGCTCCAAAGCAGATCTAATAAAAACTGCCCTGCTTTGTCTGAGCCTTACCCAGAGAGGCTCTCAGCCCTGGCTGCTACCTGGCTGTGCTACAGAGAAAAGTGAGTCCATTAGCACGAGGAGCAGCTCACAGGCTGCCAGGTAACCCTGCAGCAGGGCAGGAGTGCAGCTGAGTCCATTTCCTAAGGCTTTGATCCAGTTTTGGGGGCTTTGGCTTTGCTGGGAGCTGGGCAGTGGTGTTGCAGTGCCCTGCAAGGACTCTGGCCTGGGCTGAGAGAGCAGCCTGAGAGGGGTTCTGCAGCCACAGCAGTGCCTTTCCTGGTGTTTGGGACATCATTTGCACATCTGCGTGCTTTGAAGAGGCCCAGCTTGTGACAATGTCCCTCACAGGGGCCACATTTTGCTTTTAGGTGTTGCTGAGCAAGGTGAGACAGGCACAGACCCAAGGGAAGCCTCAGCCTGGCAAGGCTCAGGATGAAATTCAGGGCTGTCACTGCACTCCATGTTTTCCAAGGGACCTTTTCAATCTGTCTAGCTCTTTCAAAATGATTTTGACAAATTGGAGAAATGGTTTGGAAGACATTAGATGCAATTTAATAGAGATAAGTACAGGATTTTCCATCTCGGCAGGCATAATGAACTGTTCTCATGCAGGAGGCAGCAAGGCAATCCTGCAGAAAAGTCTGGGACTCTTCTTTTGATCAGGGAGTGGATGAGAGATGCCAAGGTGCTGTGAAAAATGACAGACAGGAGAGTGTAGGCAGAAGTACCCCCAGCAGGACATACAGAATGGAGCTCCAGTGCTGTGGAGAGCTCAGCTGAATGCTGGATCCAGTTTTGGGCACAACTCATCCAAAAAGTCGCAAAGCATCGGAAGAGGGTCCAGAGCAAGGAGGACTGGCTGAAGATTGGCAGGCATGGGCTGAAAAGGAAGATTGAGGAAACTGGGATGGTTCAGTCCAAAGAAGAGGAATTCAAGCAAGACTGGAATAGTTCTGAAATATGGAAAAGGCTGGTGCAAGGAGAATGGGAAGAATCAGTTTTCCGTGTCCATGGAGCAGTCAGCTAGCAAGGGGCAACTGAAGTCCTGATGAAACACTTAGAGGAGCCTTCCTGTTGCCCTGGGTTTTTTGTAAGCCTTCTGTTTTAACCTTGGAGTCAGATTCTTCTCACACAGATTCGTGTAAATAATAGCCAGTGTTTACTTAATGGTATTTTCTGGTTTTCATTCCTTTTGTGATATGACAACTTTGATGAGCACCTTTTTTCTCCAGTGGGATGGAGAAGGAAGTGACATGCCCTCCAATCCCTTGTGGAGTTGGGACGTGTATAAAAATGAGATAATGTCAATAAATCGATGTCATTTCCTCCTTTCTGCTGAACCTGGCAGGTGTAAGAGCCTCTTTATTGTGTCTCCTCCGACACACCTTCCCAAAGGAAAAGAAAGCAAAATGTTGGGCAGAATGTGTCTGAAGGGGCAGGGCCTGCGCTGGAGGTGCAGGAGTGACCTAGGGAGACAGCAGGTGAGAATGATATGGGGACAGCAGGCTGGGCTGGGTGACTTCCTGGGATCCTTTGCAGCCCTGGGACCCAGGAACCTCAAAGTGTGACCTCACTGCTCAGTGGCATCACTTTGGACTTTCTTACCTGAGTTTTGCAGTGAGTGGTACCACTGAGTCGGCTTGTGAAGCACCACCACCACTCTGGAGCTCTGCTGCTCCTCCCTGCCCTCCCTGTCCAGCCTGTGGGCCCAGGAAAGTCTTCTTTGGTGGCCACAGAATGTCCAGGCCAAGAAAACATTGCCATAAATAACAACAGCTGTTCTGGTCTGGCTCCATTTCCCCATCTCTGGCCGTGTCAGACCCCTTAGAAATTCCTACAGCAACTGTGAGAGGCTTCCTCCAGTCCCAGGTGGGAACAATCCCATGGCTGCTCCCTGTGGCCATCAGCTTTTGTTCTGCACCACGCGAGGGTGATTTTCTGAGCTACCTGTGCCATGTTCCTGCAAGGCCTTGCCGTGGTGGTGTGAGTTTAATCTCTGTATTAGCCCACGGTGGATAACCCAGAGCGGCCCTTGAAGGAACGGTGCTGGAGAACATTGCTCCATCTGCTCCAAGCACAACCTTCCCTGCATCTTCCCCTTAAATGCCTGCTTCACCCTGTTTAACAGAACAAGTAATTAACGATGTTAATTTTAATCTCATTTGCTAATGAAGGCAGCCTAATTGCACAATAATTGGCAGCAGCCTTAGCAGAAAACAGAAAATAAACCCTGCACATGTAATTCACTTTAACTTCTTTCTAATTGCCTCTTCGATGGTTTTCCATCATCAATGGTGTCTTCGGGGGATTTTGGTAATGAAGAGAAGTAGGGGACGCAGGAGATGGTGCCACTGAGGGGAAGGAGCTGGTGAGACAGGCCAGTACCTGCCTTTGCCCAGCTGGGAATTCTAGATTTGGATTTCTAGACATGCCAGAGAGCCAAGTTAGGGCTGGAGTCAATCAACAGAGTTCCATGGACTGTGGTTTGGCCAAAAAGTCGCCTAAAGGATCTCTCGGACTCCTCATCCTTGTCCCAGCTGCCCGTTCTCCTGCACACCTTCCCAAGGCTCCCAACAGCAGCTGTCCAAGCAGACTTGTTCTGCTGAAGGGTTCTTCTGTCTGACGTGTTCTTCTGGAGTCCCTTCTGTCTGCACATCTCAAGAGATTCCCTAGTCCATCACCGATCGTTCCTGAACACGAGCAGNTGTCTGCACATCTCAAGAGATTTCCTAGTCCATCACTGTTGCCCTGGTTTTTGTAAGCCTTCTGTTTTTAACCTTGGAGTCAGATTCTTTCACATAGTTCATGTAAATAATAGCCAGTGTTTACTTAACGGTATTTTCTGTTTTTCATTCCTTTTGTGATAAGAGAACTTTGATGAGCACCTTTCTTCTCCAGTGGGATTGAGAAAGAAGTGACATGCTCTCCAATCCCTTGTGGAGTTGGAATGTGTATAAGAATGAGATAATGTAAACAATAAAAGTCTATTCATTCCTTCCTTTCTGCTGAACCTGGCAGGTGTAAGAGCCTCTTATTTGTGTCTCCGCAAATACACATCACCATTTCCATTTCCTAGTCCAACACGAGCAAGAAGGGACCTGGATTTTCACACAAAGGGGAACTCGGGCCCAAAGGGGATCAGCAGCTTCTCCTGGAGCTCCCAGGGCTGGAAAGGTTGGCACAACCAGGAGATGGGTGGCAAGTCCCGCTGTTTCCCAGTTTTCTAGGAATTCTGGGAGGTGCACCTGACCATTAAGTGCTGTTTTTAGTGGTCCCTTTGGACTGGCTCCATGTATTTGCTGCTCCTCTCAGGATTCCTGTTCCCTTCTCTACCCCCCACCACCTCCTTCCCCGGTTCCACCTCAGTTCATCTGCTGCATTGTCTTCCCCTAATTAGCTCCTTCCTGAGTTGTTTCTTTGTCTGTGCAATTGAATAACAGCTGAAGCAAGCGTCGGGAGAGGGAACGAGAGGAGGAGGCTCGTTTGGCTGGAAACAGCTGTCATTCCATGGCCCAGAGGGGCTGCTGCAGAATGCAGGAATGGGGCTTCTGTCCTTCCTCGCCCTTCCTGGCCGAGGTCTCGTTGTAGGGAGAGAGGTGGGGCAGGAGACATTTGCTAAAGGACTCACCAGTGGGCAACTTGGAGGAATTACAGCGGCTGGAAATCCCAGCAGCTGCCTCCCAAAGGTTCCCTTGGTTCACATCTCTCCTAGCCTGCTGGCCTTTGAATTAAAACAGTCTAATTAGTGCAGCTCGTTATAATCAGTGGTCTCAGGCTGCTGAAGATGTGCAATGGAGGCTGAATCCTGAGCGCCTTCACAAGGTCTGAGCTCGGATGGTGTCAGAGGGATTTCTGGAGATCTCTGAGGGCAAAGGATGCTTTGTGCTCATCGTGGTGTCACCCGGGCTGGACAGTCCCCTTGGAAAGGATCCCTCAGGATGGGATATCATTCCCTCAGCCTGAACATGGAGGATTCAGAGAATCCCCGTGGCTTTGGGTCACCCTAAGGATCAGATCACCCCTCACACCCTCCTGGAGAGCCTGGCTCTGTGGATAACCACAGGAGAGAGCCGGGAGGAGGAGCTGGGTTTGGCTCCTGTTTCTCTACAGGAAAGGCACAGTTTGTGCATTCCCTGCTCATCCTCCCCACCCTGCAGGAGATGATGGGTAAATCTCTCCTCTCCTCCCACCAGCCCCTGCAGGATCTGCCCAAGTGGCTCTGTTGGCACCACTGTCCCCATCAGTGGGCATCTGCCCTGCCCCGTTCTGGGAGTGATTCCTGCCAGCCTGCCAAGCACAAGGAAACTCCAGACTCACTGTGCTGAGCTGATCCAAGCCCAGCCTGCAGATCAAAACCTCCTGCAGGAGGCCTGAGATTTGGGAAATCCACCCCTGACAGCTCCTGTGCTCAGCTTCGGGTTCTCCCGCTGCTCGATCAGCAGCATCCCTCCCCTCCTCCTTCCCTCCTTCCCTCCCTCCATCCCCCCACGTGTCCCGGGATGGGCACAGCTCCAAAGGGGACCGCAGGGGCTCCAATTTTAGTGCCACTCTGAGCAGGGGTGGCAGCTTCGCAGCGGCCTTCCCTTCCCACACGATCCAGCAGGGCCTGCTGCAGATCCCTCGGGACCCGGAGCCCCGGGAGCAGCGGGAGCTGTTCCCTCCCAACACTCGCCCACAGCTGGGCACTGACATCTGAGGGGGGAGGCCAAGCACGGGCAGCTTTAGCAGATGCCAAAAAACCCCCCCAGCCTGGGGTTTTTTGGTCCTCCAGGGTTTCTGCAGCCTGCCAGCTCGCAGGCAGGACAGGAGGTGGGGACACAGGCTGGCACTGGTTGTGACTGTCAGAGGGGTCACCGCTGACAGATGTCCTCAGAGCTTGTAGAGCTCACAAAGCTGCTAAACACTAATTTTTAAAATGAAGTTGTCAACTGATCTGTGATTTGATTGTGCAATTGCAGCGTTCAGGATAAATCATGCAGAAAATCATCTAATTAAACTAATAAGGAGTCCAAGGCAGGAGATGTTCTCTGGTTGTTGCCTTGGTCACAGGGGGAGGAGGAAAGACCCTTTTGGACCACTTTTTTTTGCTCAAGACAGGGAAGAAAACGAGACTAATGTGTCATTTCATCCAGACCTTCCTGCAGCCCAGGAGCCCCTGGGTGCTGTGCTATCACAGATCCGTGCAGCTGGTGCAGAAACTTTGGCTCCCCATCTCTCATTCCTGGATATTTTCCCGGTGAGGCCAGGCTGGGGTATGGATAAGGACAGGGAGTATTAATTTTGGGGCTTGCCTGCCCAGCTGCCTGGTGGTGACTGAGGAAATACAATCCCCTGCATTTTTTACATTGCTTATTTTCCCACTGTGCTTCCAGTGCCAGGAATGTCCGTGCAGGAGGATGAGGGCAGGTGTGGATATCCTGGAGCAAAACGTGACTGATCCATCTCTGAAGTGGGATTTAGGCAGCAGCCCATTATCCCAGCCCTGGATTTGGGCAGGATGGCAGCTCTGACACTCGGACTCTGTGAAAATGGAGTGAGGGCTTCACTGGCAGCAGCTGCTCAGGACCTGGGGTCTGTGGTGCACATCAAAAACAGCCACAGAGGAGCCCTGAGCCAGTCCTGCCCCCTCTGTCCTGGCTCAGGGCCCATCAGGAGGAGCCCCACTGCTGTCCCAGCAGGTAAAAGCCCATTCCCAGGAGTGGGGTTACTGTTCCCAGTGCCGAGTGTCACCTCCTGAAACACCTGCAGTGCCCTGCAGTGCCCCAGCTGGGAGGGCTGGGGTTTGAGGCTGCTAAAAGTGCAAGGAGGATTCCAGGCAGCTCGGATCTTTCACTCCCAACCTTTCCTCTCCAGCTGCTGTCTTTCCACAACTGCTGAAAAATCCAGAGATGCATCTGGAGGGGACCTCCAGACCTCTGGAGGTTCACCAATCTTCCCAAATATTTTGTCCCTCCTTAAACCAACCTTTTGCTGGGTGTTAATCACTTTTGAGTTTCATTCTTCAATCTGCAGAGAAGGGCATTTTCAGAGCTGTGGGTTGGACTGGCCCAGTCTGGGTTCAGCTCAGTGAATGCAATAATTTTGTCTGAGGGGCAGATGGGGGCAGGAAAGTGAAGCAGAGGCTTCAACAGCTCCTGCCAGCATTGCACAAACTCAATGTTTCATTCTGAGGTGACACCTTTTCTCCTTTTAACAAACAAATCATCGAATCCTTTAGGTTGGAGAAGACCTTTAAGATCACTGAGCCCAACCACTCCCCCACATCCCCAAGTGCCACATCCACCCATCTGTTCAATCCCTCCAGGCACAGCCACCCCACCACTGCCCTGGGCAGCTGTGCCAGGGCTTGACAACCCTTTCAGTGAGGACATTTGCCCTGGTATCCGATCCCAGTTTCCCCTCGTACAACTTGAGGCCGTGTCCTCTTGTCCTGTGGCTGTGTTATGTAGTCTGGAGAGCAGGGAGAGCTGATTTTCTGCAGCAGGCACACCACATGCACTGGTACGAGCGTGAAGAGCCTGAGAAACGGGATCTGAGCAGGGTGGAAATAAAGGAGTGGGAGTCAGGAACTGTCAAATCATGCCAAACAAAAAAGATTGTATTTTGGGTTCGCCTTGCGTAAAGCATGTAGGATGGCCTGTAGCACATTTCTTTTCTCTCTTTCTCTCATCTCTCTCGACAATTTTTCATTTGGTCACCGAACTGAAAAATTCATCCTTTGCACTGCTTTAAGTGGAATTCCATGTCAGAGAGTTCCTCGAGGAGCGGCGGCGGCGGGGATGTTGGTGGGGAAGGTGGCAAGAGGAGCATTAATCCCAGCTCTGTGCTTTGGGCCTGAGAGAGCTGTTAACTCACAATAACACCTCTGGGGATTATTGATTTTCAAAGTCACTTTCTTGTTTTTGACAGCGTAATTTTGTCACTCCCTGGGTCATTTTACTTTCTAATGGGAAGCAAAGGCAGAGGATCAGACTGCTCTAGTGGAGAAAGAGCATCCTGGTTTTCCAGCTGTTTGGTGGCACTGGGAAAGGAGTGTTCTTGTCAGAGTTGGGAGGTTGGTTGAAAGTCACATCTGTGCCAAGCAGGATTGGGTAAAGCCAGATCCTTCTGCTCCAAACCAGGATCAAAGATGTCAGCACCCTCTGAAATCACACCCAGTCTCCACTGAAACACCCAGGATGGGCTTGGTGGCCGTGGGAAGCAGGTAAATTCCTGCCTGGAAGGCGAGGGAAATCTTTGTCTCGATCACATCACAGCTTTTCAGCTCTCCAGGAAAGCAGGATATCCCTGCAGAGCTGTTCCTTGGTTCTCAGCCAGGGAGGAGCCTGAGCCGTTTGTGTCCCGGGAGGGGTTTCCCAGGGAGGACAGGCTCGGTCAGCAGCACTCAGTCCACATCTCCTCCCTGCTGCTCGGCAGCTCTGGAGCCAGCTTTGCTGGGAATGTGTTGTCCTGTCTCGCTAAAGCCTTCTGTGTGTAGTATGGAGTCAGAATTATTTTCTCACGGAGTCTCGTGTAAATAATAGCCAACGTTTACTTAACTGTTTTTTCTGTTTTTCATTCCTTTTGTGATAAGAGAAAGTTTGATGAGCATCCTTTTTCTCCAGTGGGATTGAGGAGGAAGTGACAGGTCCTCCAATCCCTTGTGGAATTGAGAAACCTATAAAGTATGAGAAATTAAATAACGTTTCTTTTTTTTCCTCTTTCTGCTAAACCTAGCAGGTGTGAGAGCCTCCTTTTTTGTGTCCTCTACTGACCCAGGAACGTGCTGAGCCCACTCCTCCTGCTCTGCTCCAGCACCAGATCCTGGCGTGGGGAGGAGCTGGGAGGGGAGGGATGCTCCCAGCTCTCAGGCATCCACTGCTGGTGGGGGATGTCACCTGGCATCCCTCGCAGGCTCGGCTCTGTGTGTGATCCCCCGGGCAGCAGAGCAGCTTCTCCTGTAACCGATGCCTTCTGCAAGGAAGGGAAATGTCCCGGGAGCCTCTGGAGCAGGAGCAGCTGCCCTGGGGGCTCAGAATTCAGGTGCTCATTGCCCCAGCTTCAACATCTCCTGAGAATCCCATCAGAGAAAATTCCTTCACTTCTGTTTGAGTTCAAGACCCTGGTCTGGGAAGGGTCCTTTGGAGCTTAGTTTAAGCTCAGGGTCAGTCTGACCTCCAGGCTGAGTTTTTTGGTTGGTTTCGTTTCCCTGGAGGCATTTCCTCCTGGCACATTTCCTGTTGAGATCTCCAGCTAAAGATCTCCACTGGAAGGACAATTTAACGTTGCAGGAGCTTTCCCAGGGTATCCCTGCATCCCTAATCATGCCCCACAGGGTGACCAGGAGGAAAACATGTCCATGGGGACCTTTCCCATCCCACTGCACCACGGCTGCTCCTTTTCCCCTGCTGCTTCTCCACCCTCCCACCTGCGACTTCCAAAGATGACCACAGCACTACAGAAACCTCTGATTTATCTATGAGAGGAGCAGAATGAAATATTCCACCCAAAATGAGGATCTTACCCAGTTAGAGGAAGGCTGCTGGGTTGCTGGGACTGCCAGAGGATGCTCCTATGGATAATGGAACTTCATTTCCACTTGGAAATGAATGCTCCTACGGATAATGGAACTTCACTTGGATATGTGGGATGGGAGCCTGGGCCAGCTGAATGGGCAGAGACAGTTTCC
Source organism: Platysteira castanea (assembly GCA_013397175.1). Lineage (NCBI taxonomy): Eukaryota > Metazoa > Chordata > Aves > Passeriformes > Platysteira > Platysteira castanea. Next base: position 85,660 of record VYXC01012584.1, on the reverse strand, counting down.
CCAGCAAATCAGAGCTGTTTAAAACTGCTGGCCTGAGTTATTGTCGCTTTAAGGACTCAAACTGCAACTCTCCAGTTCTCAGCTTTCCTGGTGTTTATTCCAGGATCTCGGGAGAAAGGGAATAGGTGTGGCTGGGGAGAGACCCTTGGCAGATAAGCTTCCAGCAGCTCATTATCTGCTGGGGAGATTTCAATGCCTGGGAAATATAAAGCTTCTAATTTGTATTTTAATATTCCTCCTGTGTCCCATCGGCCGTATAAATTAAGTAAATTCAATCAAAGGCTATCCCTTATCTATTGCCTGCCTGTGCCTTGCTGGGGAGCTGGATCAGCTACGGAGAGAGAGAGGCTGGGAATAGAAATCTGAGATCCCTCAGATATATCAAAGTCAGACAAAGGGAGAGCATTGATCGCAGGCAGCCAGACAACAGCCTGGGCAATAAAGAAAAAAAAAAGAAAGAAAAAAATTTTAAAATAAGATGAAGAAGAAGCAGAAGGAACAATCCCTCTTTTCCCTTCCTTATCAGCATCCCGAGCTGTGAATTACAAGTGAATGAGAGCTGACTTGTTCCTTTTTTGCGGGAGAAGCTCACGCACAGGAGTCAGGGCAGCAGGAGTTACAGCTCCCCTGGCCATCGTAGCTCGGCCCCCCTGTGAGCCTGTAGTATTTCGTGTGACTGTTTATGGGGCTAACTTTAATGTCTTAATATATATGTGCAGAGTGCCAGAATTACAGCTGCAGGGGGAACCATAACTTGGAACTTCCTGACTTCCGTGCCTGTAAAACCTCAGCTGCAAGGGTAATTTACTCGGGGATTTTTTGGGTTGCTGCTGTTGTTGTTGTTATTGTTGTTGTTGTGAGTCGTTCCCCGCCCTGATTCTTTATGGATACAAGAAAGCAAAGTGCTGGTTTGGTGCTGGAAGTGATGGATTAGCACTGGTAATTCCAAGGTGCTGCTGGAGGGGAGGTGGGAGTTTAGAGGCCGTGGTGTGGAAGAAGAAAAGGAGGCCTGGAGCTGTTGGAATAACAAGGACGGGATGGTTTAGGAGGGGTTGGTGCTGCTGGAACAGCCACATTAATGTCAGGATGTGGGGAGCAGCACTGGAAATCGCCCTGGCAGGACCGGGCAGGCAGAGCTTGTTCTGCTCTTATGTCAAAGCCAGGAGAGCCTGGGATCATTCCTGCTGCCAGCACAGCTTTGTGGCTCCGCGTTGGTCAGTCAGGAGTAGCCAGTGGCAGAATCGTGGAATCCTTGAGTTGTCTGAGGTTGGAAAAGCACTCCAAGGTCATCAAACCCAGCTGTTCCCCCAGCGCTGCCACGGCCACCACTGAGCCACGTCCCCAAGTGCCACATCCCCGTGTCTGTTAAATCTTCCAGGGATGGGCACAGCTGTGCCAGAGCCGACCACCCTCTGGAGAAGGAATCCTCCTGCAAAAGGCAGGGCAGACCCTGCAGGTGCCAGCAGTGAGGATGGTGAGGACAGTGAGAACTTCCCCGGCCAACCAACGCGGGGTGTTCATCCACCAGTGCCAGGCTTGGTTTAGTTTGAAGGTTGCACAACTTTTAAAGTCTTTTCTCTTCCTTTTCCTCATGAAAAAAGCTCACAACGCCATCAAGTTTGAAGTGAAGAAATTGTTCCCTTGAATGCTGTCGCTGGTTTCCTGTGCCTCCATCTCAGGCTGCTTCTCTAATGACCTGATCAGGGCGATGGCTCTTCCCTGCTCAGCCAAATCTCTCCATCTCGCTCATTGGCACCTCCGAGCTTTAAGGTCTCTAATTCTGTGTTGAAAGCACTTGAAATCAGCTCAAAAGCTCGGAGGGAGCGAGGGCAGACAGACTGGCGGGTGGACAGAGTGCCACACTCGGTTTGATTGCTCCGGTTTTATTTCCAGCAGCAACCTGAATGGAAAAAAATTCAGGCAAATATTATTTTGAAGGGGAAAAAACGGATAGGATCGAGGTAAAGGAGAGCTGGAGTGAAAAATTTCAGCTCTCCTGAAACCACATTGTTCTTCCAGGGGCCAGAACCCATCTCTGTTGGAGGCTCCCACAGGAAGAGCAGGTGCAGGGCAGGTCTGGCTGGGCTGGCTTGGGGGGTTCCTCGTGGGTGTCAGGTGCACAGAGCTGTTCTTTTACCCCTTCCAGGCACAGCCTGAGCTGTCCAGCCAGCAGAACTCAGCCCTCAAACCAGGGCAGCTGGGTGCTGCTGTGGGGCCATGGTGCTCTCACAGAGCTTTACAAGAAACCCTTGTCCTCCTCAAAGCCCACCCCTGTCCCATCCCTGCCCAGACTGATTTATAATCAACAGCACCAAAATCCTGATGCCCTCCTGATGCTGTTGAAACAACAGACGTACCCTGAGAGTCTTTTTTGCCCTCCTACACCCAGAAATGCAGCAGAGAGAAAGAAATCCCAGCCAAACCACGCTGTCTGCCGAAAAAATAACCACAGGTCTGCCAGAAGAATAACCCCACCTCTGCTCTCTCCAGACTGCTCACAACGCTGAGCGTTTGCTGCCTGCCTCTGCCTCCCCCTCTGGATAAAACCACGCAGAAGGAGCGAGCCACTCGCCTGAAGACAGCTCTCCCTCCTCTCCGTGCAGGGGTCAGGGAGGCTGAGAGGCGCCTGTGCTGCCCCAGAGCCTTTGGCAAGCGTGGCACAGCCCTGCCGAGGATTGCAGCTCGTTTTCCCCAAGGCTGGTGTAGCATTAAGTTCTTATATCCAAAAGCAGCCTTTCAAATTGCTGCCTGGTGTGTTACATAAATCCTCCCCAGGATCCTCGGAGACTGCAAGCAATTACACCGAGGTGCTGAGGAAGCAAGTGAGAGCTCAAAGAAAGGTTAAGAGAAGAGGAGGGGGAGAAAAAAAAATAAAGGAGCAACAAAAATCCCAGCCCTGGGAGCAGCTTGGAGTGGGAGGGAGGCCACATAAGGCAAGGCTGCGTGACTTGGGTGGGAATTGCTGCATCCTGGCCCATTCCGAGCAGGGCCCGAGGGAATGTCACCCATCTGCCAACCGTGGTATGATTTGGTGACAATCTGGGACATCATTTATGCCCTGAAATGGGAGAAACTATTATCAGCAGAGCCCAGAGGTGGTTCCTAGAGTCCATGGGTGCTCCCCAGTCAAGGACATCCCCCTCTGTGCAGACCTTGCTCTCTCCTCAGCCCAGGTATGTGGGCGTGCAGGGGAGCTCTGGGAAGGGCTCTTCACTCCCTCTCACCTTGTCCTGCAGCAGGAAATGACCAAACAGCCAACATCTGACCCCTCACGGCCTGCGGGAAGCACGAGAGGCTTCCCTGGAGGGCAGCTCAGAGCCAAGGCTGGCCTGCTCAGCCCCTGTCCTGGAGCCCTTCCAAGGCCCATCTGCAGCGTGCGGTGGAGGGAGGACCAGGGCCCAGCGACTGGGTGAGAGGACTGAGCTGAACGTGCTGGAACTCCCCGGGGCAGGCCCGTGGGGCAGAGGTGATGTCCGGCCGTGTCCCTGTGCTGGGGCAGCCGCTGCCCTTCAGGCCTGGCTCACTCCGAGCCGAGCCGGGACTCGTTCCAGTGCCTTCCAACAGCTGTAGATGTGAGCTGTTCCCTTCCCTGCCTGCCCGCGTCCCCTCAGGGCCATCATCTCCATTAGCGAGTGCCTCCAAAGTGCTTCCAGAGCAGTGTGAGGAGCCTGCTGGCTCGGAGCTCCCCGGCCCTTGCTGCAGGAGTGCTGTTCTCCCAGGGCTGCCCTGTGCCTAAAGCAGCCAGCACTGCCTCCTTCCCTGCTGTTCTGCTCTCCTGCAGCCCCAGAGTGCTGTTATCTGTCACCACCTGACAGCTCCAGTGCCTGGCCAAAGGTAACTTTTGGGAGAGGGGGGGTTCAGGTTGGAGTGAATCCATCAAACAGATTTACCAGGGCGGCCCGAGCTCCTGGTGCTCATAAGAGATGCATTTCCCTAATGGACACAGGCATGGATTTCACTGCCAGGCAGCTGCATTAAGGAAATGGATGGCAGGTCCTGGAGACATCTGAGCTCTGGGTGGAGAAGGTTTAATCCAGGGACACTGTCCTGGCCAATGTGTCACTGTCTGGTCGGAGGATCCAGTAATAACTATCCCTCTTTGCTGTTCCCTGGAGGCTCGGCAGCTCCTGATAACCTGCCCTTATCAGCAGTGGAGGCAAACACAGGGAAGCTGGAACGGTCAGGCAGGAGCAGGGAAGGAGCCCACGAGTCAATCCACAGCAATCCACACAGCAGTGGCTTCTGAGGGATCCCTGGAAGGCAGCACAGGCAGCCCGTGGACAACTGGCTTAGTGAAACCTCTGGAATCCTTCCAGAGTGTGTCTGGGAAAACACAATAAGGATGCTCTCACACCTGCTAGGTTCAGCAGAAAGGAGGGAAAAGACCCCTTTATTTACATATGTCACGTCTTATACAACTCTCAACTGCACAAGGGATTGGAGGACATGTCACTTCCTTCTCAATCCCACTGGAGCAGAAAGATGCTCATCAAAGTTCTCTTATCACAAAAGGAATGTAAAACAGAAAACACCGTTAAGTAAACATTGGCTAATATTTACTTGAAACGGTGTGAGAAAGAATTCTGACTCCAAGGTTAAAACAGAAGGCTTTAGCAAAAACCAGGGCAACACCAGAGGAATGACAGGGAACCACAAGGTGCTCAGAGGGTGCCTGATCCCCTCAAACCATCCCAGCGAGCAGCAGTGGGTCAGGGTTTTTTCTCTCTTCGGGTCTAAACTGGGTAAAAACTCCACCCTTGGACCTTCAGGTCCCAGCACAGCCCTGTTCTCGTGGCTGTGTCCCCAGGACCCTCATTCCATGACATCTCAGCTGGTTCCCATTGGACTCCAGGTCCTTTCCCTATTTCTTTCCCAGGTGGGTGTAGCCCGCAGAGCTGCCTGGCTCCTCCTCAGCACAAGGAGATGAGGAGGATACAGCAACTCTGAGAAAAATAGAAGGAAAAGGAGAATCTGTGGGCCACTGACATCTTTCCTGCCATCTCCAAGCATCTTTGAAAGACTTTCCCTTCCTTTGACAGAGCCAGCCAGCCCTTCATCTGGGAACTGCACGAGTCCCAGGCAGCTTCAAAGCTGGCTGGCTGCATGCACATTCCCAGCTGCGAGGACTTTTAGAGTCTATATTTAGGCTTTTCCATAGGATAAGGGACAGGCAGCATGGGTTCTGCTGAAGGAAATTACGTTTCTCTGACCCGCTTAAATCCTTTGGATGAGTTAAGAGACCAGTGGATAAAAGGGAATGAGAGAGTATATATACACACACTCCTTCTTTTGAATTTCAAAAGCCTTTTTTGATAAAGACCCTGACAGAGAGCTATCAAGGCGTAATGGTGACCAGGGGGTGCGAGTTAAAATCCCTGTGACAGATTAATGCTGGTGGAGAGAATGGGAAGAAATGGGCCGTTCTCAGCGGGGGGAATTGTGATTGTCAAGGGGACGTTCCATGGGAATATTGGGCTAAACAGACCCCTGGCTGTGGCCAGGGCTGGGCAGAGGGCTGAGTGTGCTGCTGACACGTTTGGTGTTTGTTTGCAGCGGCTCCCCTGGCGCTGCCAGCGCCGTGCCCCGATTTCCACCTCTGACTGACACTGGCCCGGCTCTGCTGCCAAGAAGTGCCTCTGATTTGCACTGCAGGCCCTTTAGCTCGCAGGCAGCGAGGGCAGCAGGCTGGAGAGGGCTTGTGCCGGGGCTGGGATGCTCATTCCCAGCTGCCCACACCCCCGGCACGCCGGGCTCCACGGCTGGCACCTTCTGCTGCCATATGTCCCCAGCCCGGGCTGCGGCCGCCAGTGCCCGTGTCAGGAGAGCTTCCCAGCATGGGAGAGGGGGTTCTGATTAGTCCACAGCCCTGGCAGGAGGTTGGGAGAAGGAAGGTAATTAGCAGGATGCGTTTGGACACCTCTGCAGGGAAGGCAGAGTTGGGCTTCACCTTTCACTCTGGTTTTCTCTGTTTCCCCTGCCCACCCTCCCCAGGTCTGTGTTTGTCATCGTTGTCCTGCTCTTCCTCTCTGGTTCTGAGACCCTGCTGCTCCTGCCGTGGCAGCACACTCAGGATCCCACTTTTCCCTGCTCCCCAGGCTCCGTGAGCCAGGCCTGAGCGAGCTGTGCTGGTGTCTCCTTGTGCGCAGAGCCGAGCTCACAAGTCCTGCTGAGATTTCTGTCCCACAGCCTCGGTGCCTTTGCTCCCTTCTCCAGCCCCTCACCCACGCTTCCTTTGCTGTTCCCCCACTGGAATTGTGCTTAAATTGGATTAGAGTAATTAACTTTTGGTCACACTTTTCAGTGAGCAGTCAGGAGGGAGAAAAAAAGAAGGGAAGTTAATTGAGATGAAAGGAGACAACATCAAGCAAGGAGTTCTGGTTAATTCGTGTTGGTGAGGCCCAGGGAAGTGTTGCAGTGTTTGCAACAGGCGTGGAAAACCTCTGACATCTTCATCACCCTGTGTCATATTGTGCTCTGTTTTTTGGGTAAAAGGATTGTTTGGATTGAATGACCTCATTTTTCTTCCCAAATTTCCCTTTCCTCATGTTGATAATGACACAGCTTCACCTACGCAGTGTGAATTCTAATTGGACAAATTATTCTGGTTTGATGGGCTCCAAACCCTGTGATAAACTCAAACACGTGGGTGCTGTCTGCCCTGAGAAGCCCTTGTGGAGATGTTGCCATTGCCTGTACACAAGGACTCGGCCTCACCTCCCACGGCAGCTCCCGGCCCCTGTGACATCTTGACCTGCTCCGGGATGGATGGGAGGGAAGGTTGTGCCTCATCTGTTCAGTGAAATGCCTTGGATAAGGCATTGCCATTTATTAAGGCAGTTATTATATAATAATTAAGCACCAGTTGCTGGCAGAAAACATAATTTATGGAGGTTTAACCATGCAGCCTGAGAGAGATAAATAGAGGCTGTGGAGGTGCCCGGGGTTTCTCACTCTCAGGGAGAGGCACGACCCGGAGCTCAGGGCACTTCCATGGCCAGCAGCTGGGTGGGAACTGCTGAAAATGGAATATTCTTTCAGCAAGGGGAGCTGGAGCTGCTCTGCTGAGAACAGACACTTCCCAAAGCCACGGGAGCCTGGTTTGTGAAGGCTCACACTGCGAGACACGAGTCCCCTTCATCCTCCTGCTGCTGCTGAAAGCTTGGAGGTCCTGGGTGCTGCTGGCAGAAAGCTTCACCCCCCCTTCCAAGAGCCATGATGGCAAACTTCCCCTCCTTTTCCAAGAGTTTTGCTGGAATCCTGCTCAGAAATCCCTGCCCTCCTCCAGGGCTGTGCTGGCATTCACTTCTCTGCAGCAGCAGCCGACAGGGACGGGGCAAAGGGAGCGCGGGGAAATCGGGGGGAGTGTGAATAGGGAAGCTCTCTGAAGCTTGGCGTTAGTCAGGGATTTGGGAAGCTTGGGAAGATATAAAGGGGACTTGAGAGAAGTGTTTTCTCTGGGATTAAGACCACTGTGGTTTCCAGAGCTGCCTTGAGGCTGGGTAACTCAGCAGCTTCAAAGAGGAGAGCGAGAAGAGCAGGAAATTACTGGGGCTTCTCCCCGTGCCCTGCCTGTCCTGCTGCACCCCGGCTTTGCCAGAACTCAGGATGAGCAATTAGTTTGGCCAGTCTGGAGGTCACAGGCAGCTTGGCTCCTAACTGGGCACATTGAGTCCATTTCATGCTCAACCTGTGACCGGGTGCTCCCTGCTGTCCGCGTCCCCCACGCGTACAAACCAGAGGGTTTAAAACCTCATCCCTCCCAGAGCATCTCGTCTCCTCCTCCCTTCCCTGGCGTGCCAGTGCTGCAGCATTTTTTCAGCACGTAGTTAAGCCCAATAAAATAATCATTATTGCTGCAATTATTTCCAAACAGATTAAATATCTGCCACGCTCCCAGTCCCGGTGTAAAACAGGAGGAGCCATAAACCACCTCAGTGCATAAAACAGGGAAGGGAGAAGGAAGGGATGACATTTCATCTGGCTTCCTCATGGGCCCGTGTAGTTACTGGGAACATTTGCATATTTTTAATGCGGTGCCTCTTTAATAAATTCCTCCCTCCAGACACATTAAAAACGGGGCGCTTGCCTGAGCGTCAGGACAGGGAGTGCTGGCAACTCCAGACTCTGGGACTGCAGAGCGAGCAGGCAGGGGGATGTCTGTGGGATCCGGGAGGGGAGGAGAGCAGGGCAGGGAAAGGGCAGCACATCCCATCGCCTTTTTTGTGTGTACAGCATCGCCGAACGCCATCTGTTTAATTTTTGACCTTTTTGTTGTCTGACCTCTTTTGAACTTCACCAGGGAATTCTCCAGGGTAATATAGTTTCTTTGCATTCAGGGGCAGGATTATTTGCTGTTAAATTGGAATTCGGGGAAGAAGGAGACTTAAATTCTTCTCCTGACCTGTTAATCTGCTGGGGAGTAAAAACATTGCTTGTAATTACAGAGTTTTCTCTTCTTTTTTTTCTGCTTTTTGGCTTGAGTTCAGGCCAGACCCCAAATTTACTCTTTAAGCCTCTTATGGCCAATACCTCTTTTCTGAGAACAGGCTGTGCTCTTGTGTTCCTCCAGAGCCACCAAGTCCTGCCCGCTGTCCCCAGCCACGCTGCTGCCTGTGGGCCTGGAATATCCAGGGCAGGGGGAAAGCAGCCTGGATGAATGTCTGGGCACAGGAGCTCAGCGGTGACCCCCACACAATCCCAACAAGGCTGCAGTGATCCAAGCCCTGCTGGAGGGACTCTCACGTGGAGCAGGGATCAGCCAGGTCCCTCACGCTGCCACGGGCTCCCACCTGGAGCTCAAAAGGATCTCCTCAGCTTCTGGCTCCCTGATGCCTCTTTTATTCTGCCCTTTTCCTCTCTTTCTCACCTTTTCTCACCCCAGTGGGGTGCCCAGGGAAGGGTTTATGGCAGGGAGAGGGTGGGATGGTGAATGTGGTCCAGAGCCAACGCAGTCATTGCTCCTCTGCAGTTCCCAATGGATGAGCATGGTTCTTCTGAAACTTCTGGTGATTTTTTTCTAGAAAACATTAAATTCCCCCACCACTGCCATCTCTCCATGGAAAAGCCACTTCCACTTTTCTCCCAGAACCCCTGGAAAGTGAAACATGTCCAGCCCACAGCTGCTGCAACCCAGGGAAATGGATCAGCTCCTGTCCAGGTGGGCTCCCCTGATGCTGGGCAAGACCTGTGACTTGGAACAGCTGATCCTCCACGTCCTCTTTGCTCCAGGGGCTCCCAAGTCCATTCCCACCTCCAGGACATCACAACTGCTATTCCTGGCTCCAGAGGAGGGGGGAACCTGTGGTATATCCCGAGGGAGGATGTCCACAGCAAGCTCCAGCTCTCCTGGAGCATTCCAGCATCTTCAGGAAACATCAGCACCTTGGCACTGGCTTGAAACCCCACAATTCCCACTGAGCTGCTTCCCACTGCCCCCGCTCCTGGCCAGCTCCAATGCCCCTGTCAGGGAGATGTCAATAAATCAAGAGGAGAACATTTTGGGGCCCTCTCTGCCTCGCACCCTGGCAGGCTGAAGGCACAGAGGCTGCATCTCGAATCAAGAATAAGAAGAGTTTTAGTTAATGCACTCCAGAAGCCGCTTCCACGGCACCTCCACTGACTATTTTATCAGCAGAACAGAGCACGGGAGAAATTGTAGATGAAACAAATACAGAAAATACATTAAGAGAGTAAGTAATGAGATCTGGGTGAAATTGCATCTTATGAAAAAGTAATCTGCAGCTTAGTGTGCAAGGAGGAGGAATTTGATGGAATAGAGGGACTCTCGAGGAAGGAATGAAGGAGCACATTACAAACAGACAAAGACAGCCAGGTGTGTTGTGGAACGCAGGGAAGCAGTTAAATTAGGATGTAATGGGAAAGGTTATTTTAATATTCTCTTTTATGGATATCGGTGTCAATATTATCTCAGGGAAGGAGCGGGCGAGGGAGGAGGAAAGGGGGGTGTGGCTGTGGGAAAGGCAAATAAATTGCAGCACGTACAAATTCCGGGGTCCTTTTGTCAGAAGGAGCACACCCAAGTGGCACAGCTGGCTGGTGGCATCGTGGAGGGACACAGAGGTCACGGGGTTTGCAGCCACGGGCATTTCCCTGCTCGCTCCTGATGGGATGGAGCTCCTGCTTGGGAAAGGCCTGGCTGAGCTTCCCGAATCCAGGGCTTGTGTCTGGCTGGGGTGGGGGGAAAGTGATACCCTGCAGGATGGGATTGTTCAGGGATGTCTCATGGCCCAGCAAAACCCTCTCCTTCAGTGTGTATCTCAGGTTTGGGGCCTTTTCCTGCAGCAGGGTGTGGGGGGTTTGTCCCACTGGGACAGGATGGGACAGAGGGGCTGGGGCACCCAGGGTCACATTCTTAAAAGGGATTTTCCAACTCCAGGCTGCTGGAAATGCCTTTACTTTAACCATGCAAATCTCAAATCCAAGGCAGCCCCCGGGCTCTCTCTCCAGGCTGTGGAGAGGCAGAATCACCTTCTCCAGAGGTTTTGTCACCCCCCACCACTACAGCAAACATCCACTGCCAGCACCCTGCTTTAGCTGCAGGGAGGGGTCAAGGATCACGGATTTGGGGTGGAGAGGTGGTTCTGGCCCTGAATGACAGACACAGGATTGATGGCCCAACCCAGGGCAGCTGCTGAGGCACAAACAGCCCAAATTCAGCCTTGTGCCTCCCACCTCTCCCTCCACCTTCCCCCTCAGCCCCTGGCACAGCCTCTCCCATCCTGGGGCTGAGGCTTTCCCCTGGCGGGTGACACTTCACACACCTGGCACTTAGTAGCCTCTCCCTGAGCCAGCCCTAATTAAGAAGCTGCCTCATTAGACAGGGAGCTGATGCCCTGTTGGCTTGCCAAGGTCAGCCGGGGGCACCAGTGGGTCGAGCCCTCTGTTTATTCCCCTCCTTTTGCAGGGAGCTGGAAGTGCTGGAGCCGAGGAGCTGCTGAGGACACGAGGCAGTTGGAAAGTGTCACTCGTGGCCCTCGTTAACGAGGAATTGAGCAGAAATCTGAGCACAAATCCTGAACTGGGGGGGTTTGGCCATCCCTGTGTGTTCTCTCTGTTCCCTCCTCCAAAACTCCTGGAGCGGGAGCATCTCCTGCTGTTGGGGATTCCTGGAGCAACAAGAAATCTCAGTTTCAAGTGTTCCAGGCAGCAGCCAAGGCTCCCTGCATGGAGCTGCTCCTCTCAGGGTTCCCCCTGCTCTTGGCTGCCTACAGAAGGAGTCGAGGCTGGATTCATTTAGTCCAGCCTGGAATTTTTGCTAACTAAAGTTTGATGAGCTCATTTCCTACCTGCTTTGCAGTCTGACTCCAACACCTGCCGTTCCCAAACAAGCTGGGAAATGAATTCATTCCAGCCCAAGCCAGAGTGGGCAATTTTCTTTTGTAGTTTTGAATTTTTAGTGGATGGAGAAATCAGCGATGATTTCATTTGGGACTGAAGGAAATGCTTTGTTCGACATCAAATGAGGAGTGGGAGGGTTTTACCCTTTTGGGTATGGTCAGGAGTCAGTGTGAGACGAGAATGAGCCCTGCGAGCTGAGAAATTGGAGTGGTTCCTATGAAAAATGTCACACTGAAGTGTTTCAGACTCGGGGTGGAGGGGAATATTTCAAGTGAATATTGCCAATGCAGATAAATCTGGAGGGTTTTTTCGCCCAGCCTTTGTGTCAGTGTCACCCAGCTCAGGTGGGGACAAAGACCTGAGGCAAAGGCCCTTGACCCCAAGATTTAGTGCCCAGAGGGGGTTTGTGCTCACTCCTCCCACGGGCAGCACAGCTCTGCCCTGCCTTGGCACCAGCTCCAAACCTCCTTTCTGGAGGCAGGACACCCTCCTGAGCTCTTCCAGTTTGTTCTCACGCCTGGTGTTTGCACAGCTCCATCCCTGACAGCTCCTCCTGTTTTGTCCCTGACATGAACCACGTTGCATCCACTCGGCGCTGCTGGAGCCCAAAAAAAGAGATAAATTAAAGGAAGCTTTTTTAAAAAGCCTTCTCACCTGGGCACCTTTGTTGCTGCCTCGGTGAGAAAGACGCCGGTGTTTTCGGAGTCAAGGCTGCCGAAATGAATGCAGATGAAATGGCACAGTGTAATTAATTAAATGATCTCCAGCACCTCGGGAGGATCACCGGCGTGCAGAGGACATAATTGGGTGTACACTGGCTGAATACATCTTCACACGCACATGTGCAGGCTGCGTGCCAGGCCCAGCCACTCCAGCCCTGCAGGATTTACAGTCCTGCTGCAGCCACAGCAAGGGACAGCCCAGGGCAGGGCTGCCTGTTGTCCTGGTGTTTGCTAAGCCTTCTGTTATAACCTTGGAGTCAGAGAATTTTCACACAGTTTGGTGTGAATAATGGCCAATGTTTATTTAACCGTCTATTCTGTTTTTCATTCCTTTTGTGATAAGAGAAAGTTTGATGAGCATCCTTGTGCTCCAGTGGGATTGAGGAGGAAGTGACATGTCCTCCAATCTCTTGTGGAGCTGAGAACCCTATAAAGTATGAGAAATGTAAATAAAGTCTCTCTTTTCCCTTTTTCTGCTGAACCTAGCAGGTGTGACCGTTTCCTTTATTGTGCCTTTACCAGCACAGCTGCCTTCCCTGGGACTCCCCCAAGGGGAACTTGTCCTCGTGTGAAACACCACTCGTGGAACGAACCTGGATCTGCCAGGAACAGCAGGACCCAAGCCACGTGTGCTCACATTTGCTGGGATGAGTTTGGGATGTGCAGGAATCACCCGCACAGCAGCACCAGCAGGGGCTGTTGGCTCCTTTCCGAGCAGTTTCTCTCCGTGGTGCCGATGATTAAGCACCAAACCGTGGTATTTGTTTGTGTCTGGGAAAACACAATAAGACGCTCTCACACCTGCCAGGTTCAGCAGAAAGGAGGGGAAAGACCTTTTTATTGACATATGTCACATTCTTATACAATTCCTAATTCCACAAGGGATTGGAGGACATGTCACTTCCTCCTCAATCCCACTGGAGAAAAAAGATGCTCATCAAAGTTCTCTTATCACAAAAGGAATGAAAAACAGAAAATACTGTTAAGTAAACATCGGCTATTATTTACATGAAACTGTGAAACAGAATTTCTGACTCCAAGGTTAGAAACAGAAGGCTTAGCAAAAACCAGGGCAACATTTGTTATTCTGTTATTTTGCCTTATTTATTTCCTTTTCTCAGCCCGTTCTGGGGTGGAAGGAATGGGGTGCTGGTAGCACGGGCAGCAGTGGGATGGCCTGAGCAGCCTCAGCTCTGCGTGCCCTGCTCTGGGCTGCTCTCAGCTGCTGCCTCCTCTGGGGGCTGACCCAGAACTTGCTGGGACTAAAAGAGCTGTCAGCTAATTCCACTGAATTTTAGCCTGCACCACGCAGGGTCAAGGCAGATCACAAAAAAGCAGAGTTGTGAGGGGGCGGCAGCCGGGCACTCACAAAGAAAAAGGGCTTTAAACATTCCAGAGGAAAAGTGGCTGAGGAAAATGATTTTCAAAGGTCCCTCCGTGAAGGCTGTGATGGGGAAGGAGCACAATGCAGGACGTGTTTGGCAGCACAGAAGCTGCTCTGGGAGGAAGCAGAATGAGCTGCCTGGTGATGAACTTCCCAAATCACTGCTGGAAGAGCAGGAAATAAGTGGAAATAAATTGATATCAAATTTCCTTCTTCCTTGTTGCCACAGGGAAGAGGGAAAATAAGTTGGAGGGCTCGGAATTGCATTGCTGGGCCAGGGGCACAAGGGGAAGAGAGCACCCGAGGCAGATGTTCAGGCTGGAATGTCCCTGTGAGCCAGCACAGAGCTCCTGAGGCCACCAAAATCCTGGATATTTTGCAGGCCTGAGCCAGGAAGCTTTGGAAGGACCCCCTTTTCCAACAGACCTCCTGAAAGCCAAGTTCACTCCACAGGACAGCCCTCTTGGCAGCTTCCACTTTGGAAAAGATGAGTTTTCCTCCTCTCCTTCCTGTCCTGTGACTCTCTCCTTCCCCTGTCACCCCTTTTCTCCTGCCATCCAGCAAATCATTTCCTTTGGCTCCTTCTCCAAGCTTCTCCGTGCATGTCACAGAATCCACAAGATCTGAAGAGGGGGAGGCAGGGGAAGAACACAGCAGTAAGAACCCGCTTTATTATTTATAATGCTCAGCTGTAAGCAATAAACACAGGCAGGGAATGTAAATTCTGCCACTTCCTTACCCTCTCTCCATAATTCCCTGGTAAATTCGCATCATTCACTGTCGGCCTTAATGTGCCTCTATTTGTCTGAGCTCCCCATTTCTCTGGGCCTTTTTTTTTTCTCCTGATGAAATAATATCTCCATGTATAGTTCTCTTCCTCTATCCTTAGACTTGTAAATTAAATTAATTTCAAATTCAAAGGGGTAATATCCTGCTACAATGATCCGCTGTATCATTGCAGGTCATGGTGTTGAACTGTAAAATAAAAGCCTGTTTATAACTTATCATTTACGAGGCTTTCTTCTCCCACAAACTACCACTGTGATGGAGAGAGCTGCTGGAAAAATATCCATTCTCTCAAAAACCAGAGGGAGGAGTTCACATATCCCATATGTTTGGGGATGGGGCATCCCAACGATGACCTAAGTGCACTTGTTCAATCCAGTGCTGCTGTTTGAGCATCCCCTTTTGCCAGGGATTTGCTCTTTGGGATCCTGCTCTGGGAAGCTGAAGGAAATCCAGCAGTGGGAATCCCTCGCTCCCAGCTCCCTGCACTTGGACACCGTGGCCATGAGCAGAGGCAAAAGGAGGAAAGACCAAAGATCCACATCTCGTTTCCATATCAGGGATCTGCTCCTCGAGACGTTTCAGGAACACACAACTGGGTTTTTCCTGAAGGGAGGATGAGAAGTTGTTATTCCAAATTTCCTCTTCTCTCAGAAAGAGCAGAAGCTTCTGGCAGCGTTATCCAAGATAATTTTCTTCAATATTTCATTTTTCCTGTTATATAGAGAATGAAAAGGAAAGACTGGGCAGAAGGCTGAGGTCTGTAAAGAGCTGGGAATGTTACCTCTGTCAAAAAGCGTTCTACTCCTCCCGAACCTGCTCATCCAGTGAAGGAGCCTGAAAAAAAACCACGGCCCCAAAAAAGTAGGAGATGGGAAATCTGCTCCAGCTTCCAGGAAGCATCTCTGGACTCCCCCAGCCTGACCACCAAGCAATTTAATAAACCCCGTGAGAGGCACGCAGGAGCCACCTCCTTTGACAGGGAGATGATGCAGAGAGGACTCGGTTTTGCCCCCCAAGGCACCACTGGTGCAGCTCTTCCCCTCCTGCAGCACCCAGGAGCGGGATTCGCAGCATTCCTGGGAGCGGCAGGGCCGGCTCCCTCCCGCCTGCCGGGGATGGCAGCAGCACCTCTGCGGTGTCACCGGCACCTCTGCGGTGTCACCGGCTCCTTCCAAAGCCCCCGAGTGCTCTCCTTCCAGCCCCTTAATGAAGACACTTCCCTCGCTCTCCTCACACTTCACATTCCAAAGATTCCTTCGCCGGGGCTGCTGCTTCACCGGTAGTTTTGTAATTTATGAGACTCTTAGTGGCTTAATTACGCCGTCAGCTCCATCTGTCACTTAAGTGATATGAGGAATGATGGGATGCCATTAGCCGGCTAATAGTCGCTCTAAAGAGTATTGTTTTATGCCATTTAATCCCGGGAACATAAACAGTTTTTGCTCCCCGATATCCACACTCGCTTTCAGAATGATATTTAAGGGGCCACTCTTGACATGTGTCCTTCTGCCTGAAAAAGTGCTGCAGGAAAGAAAGGTCTAATTAGATTTACCATCGAGATCATGAGCATTTGGCTTCATCTTTTTTCCGTGCTGATGGACTTTTTATTTGAGTCTGGGGGCCTCTCTTGCCTCTCATCTCGATCTCTCCTGATGTGGTGTCTTCATCCCCACGAGGGCTTGGAAAATTTGTGTCTGAGCCCCTCAGCTTTATTAGCACATCTGCCCTCTGTGTGAAGTAATATTCATTCAGTAGCTGGGGAGCTGAAGGGCAGGAGACCTGGATTGGATCTGCTGGAGGCCAGAATCACTTGATTTCCACTTTAAATGGCAAAATTCAAACTGTAAAGCTCATAAATACCTCCTGTTTAACCCTGGAGCGACCTGAAATCGAATTTTCAGCACTGAAGTGTTTCAGGTCTCTGAGCTCACCAAGGACGGGTTCAGCCCTGGCAGGACTTCGCAGCTCTGAGCCCTGTCTGAACCCCTGGCAAATTTTGGCAAAGTCTTTGTTTGCTGCCGTTTCGCTGCCAGTCTCGGAGCTGCTCAAGGGTGAGAATTTGTGGAGGCTGAGGGCGTGGTAACCGGGAGGGAACCGGAGCCGCGCAAGCGTTTGCACCTTTCCCAGCTCCGCTATTTTAATCCCAGACAGAGCTGTCTCACCCGCCCGTGTTCTCCTGCTCCTGCTCATCCCACGTTGGATTTGATTCCTGCAAACATCACCTGACAGGAGAAATCCTCCCGCTTCAGCCGTGCAGGGTTTTCGCTTTTCCTTCCCCAAACGCGCATTGCCAGGGGGGTGAAAACCCAAACCCGACGGGTTAAGCCGGCGGTGCCCTGCGTGTCCAACATCCTCTTTGCGACAATCCCATCCCCGGGAGTAATCAGAGCCTGAAAAGGGGCAAATTGCCGGGAACACGGCGTTCCAGTCCTCCTGGATGGCTCCCAGACTTCCATTAGAGCTCCGTGACTCTTGGATGTGCCCGACATCCCCGTCAGAGAGGGGTTAAGGGACGCTGGCTGCTGGTCACTCTCCTGCTCAGATAAGAAGCCATCAATCAGCGGGGACCCGCTGCTGTCACACAGCAATAAAACTGGAGAGATTATTTGCTGCCGTGTCATTCATAATAAATGGATCTCAGGGTGCTTTGTGGAATTAATTAATGGACAAAGGAGAGAGAAATGAGGAGTGGGAGAGCAGGAATAAAAGCTAAGGCTTGAGATGAGGTGTGGAAGGGTGTCCTGGAGGAAATAGGTGCAGTGGGACTGCTGGGGGCACCGAATACCACAAGGCAGAGATAAACACTGCACTTCTGGCCCATGGAGTGTGTCATCCTCACACTGATGGTGGCAGCTCAGTGCAGGGGCTCAGAGGAGGATGTGGGTGCTCCTGGCTGTGCCATGGATGGAACTGCTGCCTTCCTCCACCCCTGTTTCCTCCCTGTATTTTGTGGGACACTGCCTGGCTTCATTCACCAGTGGCTATAAAGTGCAGACAGTGTCTCAGGGAAAGGCCCTCCACAAACCCCAGGTTTTATGGCCGATTATTATTTATGGGGCCACGCCACTTAGGGACTCCCCCTCTGTAAAAACGGTGTCAGGGTGAGCCCTAGAACATGGCCAGGGCAAGGAGGATGGAGGCAGGAGGGGAAGAAGGGAGAAGTTTCCTGTTTTATCCAGGAGCATCTGTTTGCCTGCAGTCCCCTCCCGCTCAGAGCTGAGCACCTCGGCAGTCACCAGCATTTCCAGGTCCTGCCCAGTCCAGGAAGGAGGTGGAGGTGGTGCTCCTGAGGGACAGGCTGCAGGTTCTCAGCCTGCGTCAGACACTGGAGAATCCACCTGGGAGCAAGACACTGGGCTGCCCAAAGAGGGGGAACAGGCTCAGTGAGAGAATCCCCCCACCAGCATCACTGCTCACCCAGGAGCTGCTCTGGGATGTCCCATGCCTGGCCCTGTGGCCAGACACAGATTTTGGGTAGGGACAGACCCGGAGCTGCTGTCCACCACCGGAGAGGGAGTTCAGCTCTGCCTCTCGCTGCCATGCTCATGCCCAAACGTGACCTTCACCCCTGGAGTCCAGTGGGCAACTCTCTCAAACTTGGAGGACATCACTGGGATCTGGGAACAGGACAGGTCCCACAGAGCCCATCAGAGCAGCCGCGTGAGGCAGCACGAGTCCTCCAGCCCTCCTTCCTTCCCCCTTCGTTAAATCCCAGCACTATAAACCAAAATGTCAATTTTCTTTTTAAACATCTTTTATGGCAGCTTTGATGCGGCTTGGCAGATTGATAGCCCGGCTGACTGACGGCTCCCATTTATCCTCCCATCAAGCGCGCAGGATTCCCCGGCACAGACAGCCCTGACAGGGCAGGAGCACGGCGAGGGGGCAGCGTGCCAAGGAGGTGGCGGTGGCCCTCAGCAGCGCTGGCACCGCGGGCTGCTGTGCTCGTCCTGCTGTCTGCTCGCCATCGGGCTGGATTATCTATCTTGGCCTCGGATCTGCCTCCTGCCACCGGCGGCAGGCTCGGGATGGACCCGGCGGAGGGGAGGCGCCGTGCAAATTAACGAGGCTGCTAATGAGGGCTGGAAGCAGCCGCGCCTCCCGCCTCAGTGCTGGGGCAGGAGGGAGGCGGGCAGGGCTGCGCGGACACCCCCGTGTGCAGCCGGGTGCTGTGCAGGGTTTGTCGTGCTTTTGGGGAGGGTTTCTGTGCGAGCCGGGGGATTTCATTCCCCCCGGACAGCCCTGGGGGGCTCCCAGCCCGGGCAGACCCTGCTCTCTGTGGGATGATGGGGTCGGCGCGTCCCCTTCCAGCCCGTGCTGCCTGTGGGACCGAGCATCCCCGCAGCTCTTCCCAGCCTGCCCGGCTCGCCTGCGCCTTCCTGTCCCCTCCTTTCATTCCTCCCCGCAGCAGTTCAAAGGGAGGAGAAGAAAGCGGGAGGCTGCAGCGCCAGACAAAAGCCCCGGCGGTCGCGGGCGGTGCGGGGAGCGATGGCCCCGGCTGTTGTGCTGACTCGGAGCTTCCACTCGAGCGAGAAGGCGCCCGGGCAGGCTGGGAAGAGCCCTGCGGTTTGCTCTGACGAGAGCGGGATTAGCATAACAAAGGCCGGATTGTTCAGCATCGCGTAGATAAACTAGGAGATGCAGCAGCGCAGCAAACAGGCTCTGTTCTTCCCCTCCTCAGCCGTTCTCCCCTCTGTGCCTCCCTCGCTTCACTGCCAGGCTCCCCAGCCCCTCCGACACGCTCCACCTGCCCGCGGTACCCCGAGCAACCCGAGCTCGGAGCTGACGGAGCCGCCGCGCTCCCGGCTCCCCGAGGGGATGCTCGTGGGACGGCGGCGCTCCCTGCCCCAAAGCGCGGCGAGAAGGGACAGCCAGGAGGGCACAGAGGCCACCTCGGCGTGGGGGTTTGGCCAAAGTGGCCCAGTCTTTGAGGTGGCACAGCTGAACTCAAGGCCGTGGTGGCACCAGGGCGTGCTGCCAGCACAGAGTTTTAAGCAAAGGTCACCACCCCATGGAGATACCTCGGACTGTACCTGATATCTCCAAACTGATTTCTGCAGCTCCTCTTCACCTTGACGCCCTTTTAGATTTTTATACATTTTCCATATATTTGTTGCCTTGTAGGTTTTAAATATGTAGTAGTATCCTTTTTTCCTGCCCTTTCTCATAATAAGCCAACCCTTTCTAACGCATTCCCGAAATTCTCTTCAGTCTTATTCTTAAGGAGAGAATTTCTGACAAAGATCTTTTGTTTTCCACCAGAACTTTTGAGACAGAAGAAGAAATCAGGGCAAGGAAGCCCCTGGACCAAGCCCAAGGTTGGGTTACTGGGGTAACTGATTTCCTCCTGGATGTACCTGCTGGATATACTCATTAATTAACTTTCTAAAATGTATAGAAATCCCTTCTCACGTGCACAGAGCCATATATGTGCACCTGAAAGCTTTCTTTAAAGAGCTGCTTTTATCTCCCCATTTTGACACCGTTGCAAGGTTTCCTCCTTTTGTTTCTAGGAAAGACCTCCTGTGTTCCATCTCAGGGCCTTGCTCAGGGGCTATCCCGTGTGGGAGAGCTTGGATTCTGCTCCTTACTGCACCTCAGTTATTCATTTAACACATTCTTCGGCAGCTCTTGCTCAATTCACTGCGAAACTGGGTGAGAATGCACAAAACAAAGGCGTTATTGTCTAATTGAACCGCGTCTTCAGCAGAACAGGCTTTGAAAATGGCATTTTCCCTGAGAAAATTCCAACAGGATGATTTGTCCTGGTGACTTAATTAGGAGAAAAAAAAAATCAAAACCTCGGCATCTTTCATTAAATTCTGATCAGCGGTAAACCCCAAAGTTTCCATTTCTTGGCTTAAAAGCTTTTATCAGGGGGACTGAATGTGGTCAGCGCTTGACCTCAAACATCTCCCTCGACATTCTCGCCAGGCTCTGGACCGCAAACGAGCATTTCCAGGTTTGCAGACACCGTGCAGGGCTCGGTTTCATTTGCAGCCTTCCTCCCGAAAAGCTGTTTCATTAGGGAAGTGTCACCTGTCCTTCCCTGTCAGTGCTGGAGACCCTGAGCGTTCCTCCGGGAGCCACTCGGAGCAGCAGAGGTGCTGTGTGCTGTCTGTGCCACATGAACGCCACCCGCTCCGGGCTTCCTTCTTCCCTAAAACAGAGCAGCATCCCCACCCCCGCTGCCTCCGCAGAGGGAACGAGGACGGGGTTGCCAGGTGAGCAAAACTACAGAAACACCCTCGTCCTTGTTGGGCCTTTAATGAAGCATTTACAAGATCAAACAGCAAGAGGTGCCCTCCCCCGGCCTTCTCAAAGCTGTAATTAATTGCCAAGTCAGCAGCATATAATCGCTTTCCCGAGAGCCCCCCGGAGAGCAGGGCGGTGCCTCCACAAAGGTGCCGGAGCCAGCCCGAGTTAATTAACGTGAGGAATTAAGTGGCTAATTGCATTGTTCTGGCGGGGCAGCCCACCCTCCCCGCGGGGTGGCATTCCCGGGGTGTTTGATCCCAGCTGCAGGGGCTGTTCCTGGGTGAATCCTGGGCGTGCCGTGGCAGGAGGTGTTGGCAGCATCCCAGTGGTGGTGGCCCAAAGGACCGTCCTGCAAAATCTGCCTTCATTTGGGCCCTTTCTGCTTTCCCTCGGTGTGACCCCCGCGTTTCGGTGCCCTCTGGGCTGGGTGACACCTCCTCAGCTCGCACGCCCAGCCTTGAGCCTGCCTCCCTCCTGTCCAGTCTCTGACCTCTGTTGCTGCGCTCACAGCCTGGCTCAGGGCGCTCCCGAACTCCCTGTTCTCCCAAATTCCCTGTTCTCCCGGATTCCCTGTTCTCCCGAACTCCCTGTTCTCCCAAATTCCCTGTTCTCCCTGTGCCCAGCCCGCCCGGCAGCATTACCCTGGAGCACCGTAAAGACACAAAGACTGCCGAGCCTTGGAGGACTGGATGTGAACTCCCTCTGGGAATGCTCTTCCTGGCACTGGCCACCTTCCCATGGGCTGGGCAGCAGCATCCGTGAGAGGAATGAGAGAGATTTGTCTTTACAAACGAACTGTGGGCCTGCTGGTGGGTAAAGCCAGACACTGAGAGGTGAAAGAAGCAATGGGAGGAACCAGAAATTCCATAGGAATTCCACTGACTGACACAGACTGTTACTCACTCAAGACAATGTTAAACCCCCGGATTTAGAGAAAAAGAACAGAGACACAAGGAAGAAGAAAAGGCGGGGGGTACACATTTGAAGAAGGTCTGTATTAAGTGATTTGGGAAGTCTGTACCTCTCAAGTACCTCAGCCAATGGGAAAACAGAGAGGAAACTGGGATAAAAAGGAGGCTGCGTCCTCCAACAACTTGAGAGACCCCATGGGAAATGCCCCGTGGCCTCTCCCTTTATTCAGATAAAATAACAGGACTCCTCTGTCTCCATTTCGGACATAAACCTCTGGCATTTGTGGATTAATTTTCCTGACATCCGTGAAGACACAGGGGTAGAGGGAGTCTGGCTGTCCCTGGTGCTCTGTGCCCAGCCTGTCCCCGTGCCCAGCCTGTCCCCGTTCCCCTCTCAGGGACAAAGCACAAACCCTTCTCGGTGAAGAGGCTTTACGAGCCCATTTCTTAGGTTACAGCACTTGCCTTAACCTCTCCCCTGGCTCTTCTTCCTCTGTTATGTTGCTGCTAATTCCGGGGATATTTCTTCATCTCCTGACAGTCCGAATGCTGCAGCCAAGGTAATAAACAGCACATTAGTTGTGCTTTGTTAGAGGGAACGAGGCTTTCCTAATAAAGAGTCGCCACGGCCGACAAGAGGAGTTGCTCTCCCGGGCAAATCTTCATCGTGTTCAGCTCCGAGTCATTTCCTCCTGCTCCAGAGCCTCCCTAACTCTGGGTGAATCCGGGATGGCCCCATTCCCAGCCGGCTGTGCAGGGCAAGAGCAGAGTGTGGGACAGGTCACTGGGTCTGTGAAAACAGAAGGAGGAGCAGGAAGAAGCACAGGAGAAATTGGGTGCCCCGAGTTGCCCCAGCGAAAGCTGGGATGGCCAAAGTGAGCAGAGTTGGCTCTCAGTGTGCTCAGAGGTGATGCCAGAGGCTGCACCAGTCCAGCCAAGGACTCGGCAGTGCTTTGCCAGCAGCCCTCAGGTCACTTTTCACTGAATGTCCCCAGGACAATCGCCAAGGCGGCACGGGAAGTCCAGTTCCTGCTGGATGGCTTCGAAGAGGTTCCCCAAAAAAGAGCAGTTGGGTCTGTGCTGAGCTGAGACATCTCCCTGCACTCACAAACCCTCACCCAGTGCGTGCCCCACCCCGGGGTGGGGGCAGTGGGGGGCCTGGGGGGCAGTGGGGCATTCAGACTGGTCTGACTGGTGGGAGAGGAAAACCTTGAGGCTCTTGTTTGAGTCTTGCACAAACGCTGGGCAGCCAAGGCAGCCAGGTGGGGTGGCAGCTCCTCAGTGTGCCCTCAGAGGCAGAAAGTGTCTGCGTGTTCCAAAAAAATACCCACACGGAGAAATCCTGCTGGTGTGACCACAAACCAGGTGTCTGCCCCCAGACTGAGATCAATCTCCTGGCCCTTCCCCTTCCCAAACCCCTCCCTGAGCATCCCAGCTGCCTCCCAGCCTCCTCCTGCCTGCCAGCAGTGAGCCAGGGCTGCGAGGAGGGTGATGGAGAGTGCCAGGCAGCCGGGAAGGGAGAGGAGGCTGCTCCTGCATTCGGCCTCTCCATTCCTGTTTGTGTTCAGATGTGGGGGAAATCCCTTCCCAAGGGGCCCTCACGGAGCAGAACCCTGGAAGCACTTCCAGGCTGCCCAGGGTGGCATTGCCCCACCAGGGAATTCAGGTGGGGCCGTCCCAAAGCGCTGCCTTTGCAGGGAGGCCGCGGGTCTGACAGAGATTGATGTTGCATGGCTTATCAATTTTCAATCTCAACACAGCCAGATATTTACCAGGCTGCGGAGAACAAACACTTGTAATATTTAAAGGGGGAAGACTTTAATGAAATCCATTGCAGATCACCAATTTCTGTTCCCCTGGGCTCATTCCTTTCCTCTCCTTTCAGTCGTTTTTCTTTTTTTTCAGCCTTATTTTCTTTTTTTTTTTTNNTTTTTTTTTTTTTTAGCTTACAATAGTCAGTGAGGGAAGGAGAGTTTCATTTAAAATGCCGGTTCCCTTCATCTCCCCTCCTCCTCTTTCCCTTCCGAAAGGTTTATGCATTTATTTGGATAAAAGGTTTTAAACAATAAAGAACTGTCTGCAGTAATTTGTGAAGATAATAGATTATCCTGGGAGGAGGCCTAGGTTGAAAAATTTCCTACTGCAGAATTCAGTCCTTGTCATTTAGTTATTTTATTAGGAAAGGGAAAGAAGGAGGGCAGGAGAGTCGGAGGGAGAAGATCACAATTGCTGGGCTGAATTATTTCCCGGAGTAAATCCTCCCATTTTTACGAGCAGCACCCGGATCTGGGCCTTTCCCACGCTCGCTCCCGGGTCAGGGCCACGCAATCAGCGCCGAGGGCTGCCAGGTAATTTTCCCAAAGTCACCTCGATGGGAAATAGCTGCTGGCTCCAGCCCCGGGAAGGCAATTGGATATGGTCGGGGATGAAAAACACCGCCCAGCTTTCTCCAAGGAGACCTCGAGACCACCAAATTGCCCGATCTCCAGAGCAGCCCCCGGCACGGGATGCTCCAGCTAAAACCCATCGGGAGCTCCGAGCTGGTCCTGAGCCCCCGGCACGGGATGCTCCAGCTCAAACCCATCGGGAGCTCCGAGCTGGTCCTGAGCCCCCGGCACGGGATGCTCCAGCTCAAACCCACCGGGAGCTCCGAGCTGGTCCTGAGCCTCCCGTTTAAAGCTCAGCTTTAGATTACAGGTCTGGTCCTAAAGTGCTCATTAGCACCGCGGGAAGAGCGATTGTAATGAATCCGGGCTGCCTAAATCGCTAATCAATAGCGAGAGGCTGTGGCTGATTCCCGTCACGCCCGGCTCCGGAGCAGCTCCAGCCCCTTCCCCCGCCGCGTTAATAAACACACGCTGCTCCTGTCTGGGCCAGCGCCTCAGACTGACTAATCACCTCCAAACAACTTGTAAATGCATGGTTAATGAGAACTGCATGAATAATTGCTTTTTCATTTTCCTGCCTAACCAGGAAAAAAACCCCAGAATGAGATTTCTTTCTCGGAGCGGCCCAAAATAGAAAGTTTTTTCCTTGCCATAAAGGAGCTCGTGTGTGTGAGCCCTCTCCACCTTCTCAAAGCCTTTGAGATGAAATGAAGAGTCAATATAATCCAACATAAACCAGATTCCTGTTTGTTTTACACTCATTTTGCTCTCTTTTGAAAGTATTTTTAAAATTAGGTTGAGACAAATGTAATCTTCGAGTAGTGTTTTGAATGGAAATGGTTTTATTTTCCCATTCGGGGAATAAAAGATCTCTTTGAAACCCGATGCGAAAATCTCCTGCCATAGAGAGGAGGGAAAAAAAGCCTTTTTCTATCATTTATTAAAGATGTCTGAAAGA
The DNA here is from genome assembly GCA_013397175.1 of Platysteira castanea. Classification (NCBI taxonomy): domain Eukaryota; kingdom Metazoa; phylum Chordata; class Aves; order Passeriformes; genus Platysteira; species Platysteira castanea. The sequence continues at coordinate 60,893 of VYXC01012584.1, read as the reverse complement.
ATCTCAGATCGCTGCATTCTTCAAACGCTGCTGTCGCTCCTCCTGCAGCTCCGGCACTGGGAAGATGATGGGATTGGGAGGTGAGCTGACCTTGGCTGGGCCCAGAGCTGCTCCATCCCTGCCCTCCTCAGCTGGAGAGGAGAGAAAGCACAAGGAAAAGCCTGTGGATGGAGATAAGGATAAGCTGGAAGCTTCTGGCAGCCACTCCTGTGCTGCCCCTCTGCCAAGCCTCGCCACCCGAACCCAGCGCAGGCTGTGACCCACAGCCCTCCAAGGGTTACACCTGCGGCCAATCCGACATTGCCAGGGGGTTCCTGGGTTTGTGGGGCTGGTTGCTGTCCCCTTCCAGAGACAGCTCCACCTCAGGAGCCTGGAAAGCAGCACGGGCTGAATGCAAATGGCATCTGGAGCAGTTTATTTGCACTCGCTCAAACTTCTGTGAGGGTGTCTCATTCTTCTTTAAATTTGGGGTTGGCTTCTAAAACCAATCCTTAATTGAGTGAAAGAAATTCAAGAAGCTACAAATACCCTAAACCAGCCTAGTTTGCAGCAGCCTGTAAGCCTGTTTTGCATTAAATCAGGTTTTCTCTGTAAATGAGACCTTCACTATAATTGCTCTGGAGCAGCTTATTTTGATTTCTTCGCCTCTTTGGCTTTGGTAATTTGTCTTCAGCAAAACACTGAGGACAGACAGACCCCAGGGGAAGGCAGGGGACGCTCAGCAGGACGAGCTTTGCTGGCACAAGCTGTTCCTCCCCTCCTCCCACCTGCCCAGCTCCTCACCCGTGGGAATTCTGAGCCCAGCCCAGCATCTCCCGAGTGCCCAGGCCCAGGGGCTGGCTCTTGGAACGGGGTCTTGGGGACTCGTGTGGGGTGTCTGGGAGCCTGGTGACTTCAGTGTCTGCAGCACCAGTGATGGCAAATGGGTGAGGGAGGGAAGGCTGGGGAAGTGGGGTTGGAAAATGAGTTCTTTTCCTTCCAGCAGATGGAAAAATCCTGCCCCAGACTCACCCTGGGGCTGGGTTCTCAGAGCTCCTCACCCCAGCACCCTGGGGATCTCTCAGGCACATCCCAGCCCTCGCTCTGTGCACCCAAATGCATGCCCCAAGCACAGGGTGTGAACCCAGCTCTGTGCCCCCAAAAACACCTGGGCACAGCTGGGCAGCCACGTCCTCATCCTGCTGTCACCCCAGCCCACAGGCAGAGCTCTGCTGGGACACGGGATGAGCCTTCTCACACCCCCTGCCCTCACAGCCACGGAGAGAGACCAGACCAGCAGTGTTCTCCTGTTTTGTGCTCAGCCTTCTGTTTTAGCCTTGGAGTCAGAGATTTTCACACACTTTCATGTAAACTACAGCTGATGTTTACTTAATGGTATTTTCTGTTTTTCATTCTTTTTGTGATAAGAGCAAGTTTGATGAGCATCCTTTTTCTCCAGTGTGGTTGAGGAGGAAGTGACATGTCCTCCAATCCCTGGTGGAGTTGAGAACCCTATAAAGTATGAGAAATGTAAATAAACTCTCTCTTTTCCCTCTTTTCTGCTGAACCTAACAGGTGTGAGAGTTTCCTTTATGGTGTCCTTACCAGCACACAGCAGGAATTCCGTGGTGCAGGGACCAGAAGGAGAGCAAATCCTGGAGACAGAGGAATCCGTGTGCTAAACACGACCAGACATCAGCAGGGATGGCTCTTCCATGACCAACCCGGGGTTCTGTGCACAGATTTGGGGTGATGGCTGTGGTCCCACCTGTTGGTGCCCCTGCAGAGCCACCCAGCAGATCCAGTCCCTAAGAATCCAGGAGGGATTGGGGGGATCGCAATCCCAAATAATCCTGGGGGGCAAATCCAGGGGGCCAAACCCTCCTGGAGGCGGCTCAAGAAATAAGCAACACCCAGCAGAGTGTAGTGAGCACAGCCGGGCTCTCCCGAGGAGTTCAGAGCTAATTCCACCTCTTCACTGAAGGCTTTCCGTGACTGTTAATGGATTTAAACGATGGGGATTTTCTCTTCATGCTTCATTGCGTATGCTCCTCACATTACGATGCTAATTAAGAATCCATCAGCCCAAGCTGGGAGTGATGTGGACACGGAGCAAAGTGGAGCTGTGACAGTGGCTTTGGGGCTACTCAGCTGGACCTTTTATTGAGTCTGATAAATTATTTGTTTCCACAAGACTGCTCGGTACAGGTCCCACGGGGAGCTGAGATTTGCTGTGGCTCTCGTGTCTCGGTTCAATCCCACTGGGATGTCTGAGGGATGCTCGGGCTGTGTGTGTGAGGAAAAGAGGGGTTTTTTAGGGCACAGAGAACAAATCCCTCAAGGATCAGTGAATATAAACACCCCATCACTGACAGAGAAAGCCCCTGAGCAAACTGTCCCCAGCAAACTGCTGGAGTCTGGGAGATATTCTGGGGAACAGCACAATTTCCTGCTTTTCTGGTGTGTTTTGCACGTTTGGACACAGCTGCTCTGGGCAGGTGGTGCTGTTGTGGTGTTTTCAGGTGATTCAAAGCAAATTATTTCGCTTAAATTATTTTGCTGGGTTTTGTTGGCTTTTGGTTCCAAGGATGCTTCCCAGGTGCTGCCACATCCCACCTAAAGCATCCTTTCTGTGGGGAGGGTTTGGCACTGGGGTGTCAGGGCATTCCAGGTGGGGAATTCCCCCCTCTAATCCACCCAGCCCTGTCAGGAGATCTCAACAGCAGCGGCTGAGAAATCACTTCTAAAACCTGGGCTGAGCCAAAGTCTGCGACTGCTTCTTAAAAGTCAAGGGGAGGGCGAGAGAGAAGAAAAGGTTTATAAATCATGAAACCTATTAATCTAATCCTAGAACAAATTTACCAATTCTAAAATGGATTTTCAGAGATGATGGGAAAAAATGGATTTTGCAAATCTGAACAATTAGTCCTTCTTAAAGAGCTTCTGGCTTCCCAGAGCAGCTTTGTGCTCGGGACAGTTTGGTGAGAGATTGTTCCCAGCTGCCTGTGGCCTCTCATTATGAGGGGGATTGCAAATGCTAATTCTGGGGCTGAAAGTCTGCTCAGGCCTCCAAGAACTGTCAGTGATTTGAGGAAATGAGTTCTTACACTGAACCACTTCACTGCTGCTCTGCTTCCTGAAGAAAACCCCTGTGGCTGTGAATGAGTTTTGAAAGAGTGGTGACACAGCTGAGATCTCAGATTCGACCTTAGCGATCCCCAAACCTCAGGAAAACACCTCCCTCCTCAGTTCTATCCAAATTTTGGGTAGAGTCACAGCTCCTCTTGGCTAAGAGAAAAGCTTTGGTGCTGCTGTGGTCACTTCAGAGCAGTTCCTTAAAGGTTTTCACAACACCATCACTGTTTTTGTGGCATCCATCCAAAAACTAGAAGAGCAGGGGAAGAAGAAAAGGCCGGCCTGAAGGGAGAGGAGCTTGTGTTGCAGAGGAGCCTCTTGGCTTGTTCAGCTCAGCAGAACAGAAGCTGGGCAGGCACAGGATCTCTCCCTCCGTGCCCATCGCACCGTGGGGGGAGAGCAACGCAGAGGCTTAAATGGGAAATGGGCACGGGGGGAAAACAGGCAGGGATCCATTTCAGACGGCAACTTAGGAAAGGTTCTGCTGGCAGAGGAAGGGAGGTGGCTGTTGTGGGCCGGGATGGCCCATGAGGGAGATGCAATATCAGTTCTGGGCCCCTGAGCAGCGCGTGGCACCACGCGGAGCCAGAGACGGCGGGTGTGGATGGAAGCAAGCGCAGGACACAACCTCAGCTGCTGCTGGGAGCTGTTTATCTCGGTGCTGATGGAATATCCAGGGCCCAGTTGGTGGGGGAATTATGGAGAGGCTTGTCTGTGTGTATGACAAATCAAAAGGGACGCGAGAAATTAGGGAAGGGAAACGTTTATTTTCTGGCTTTCGAATGCGTGTCGCACCCGGTTGAGAACAAAATTAATTCATTCATTAAAGGCACTCGCCGTGGCAGAGGAAGTGGCAGAGCCAGACTGGGGGTGGCTGCTGCCTCACCGGGGGAGGCTGAGGGCACTGGTGGCACAGCAGGGACCAGAGCAGGCCCTGGTGCTGGGACAGCCTGCGGTGGAAGCTCAGCCAGGAGATGCTCCCAGCCAAGGAACCCCGAGGGGGAATTTTGTCTCAGTCAAGTTTACACAAGGGATTTTTGCTGCCTTTGCTGCACAGCTGCTCGTGGTGTCTCGGATATTTGGCTCCTAGGGTGGCTGTAGAAGCTCATAGAAGCTCCCACCTTTTCCTTTCCTGTTTTCAGTCTCAGAGAGAGACGGTGCCGGGTGCTGCCTGATTGCTCCTGGGGGTTATTCCCTCTTCAAGGGAGGCTCCTCTCCTTGTGCCAGCACAGCAAAGAGAACTTCCCAGGGCTTTGGGGACAGCAGAGGTGCCAACTGTCCTGTGTGAGGAGTTCTGTGAGCTCCCCCGGCTCAGAACAGGCCCCATCCCACCAGGAGAGCAGGGCAGGCTCTGTGCCCTGCACAGCCCCTCTTCCCTCTGAGATCCCTGGTGCTCAGCAGCCCTGGTGGCTCCCGCACGTCCCTCCTGCATCCCTTCTGCACCCTCCCAGCACAGGCGGGTCCCACATCCCTGTCCAAGTCCCCCAGAGCTGTGATCATGGAGCAATCCAAGCTGAGGAGTGGATGCTGACACCCTCCTGCTTTCCCCAGCTCTGGAGGCGGTGGGGATTTACGGGTGCTCAGCTTGGGCTGGGCTGTGACACACCTTGTGTTCGTTTGGGAAGTGATGAACCGTGCAGAGCTCCAGAAACCAGGGTGTCAAATGCCATTTAAGGCCAGCTCCAACCTCACCTGACTGGAGCCGATCTCCCAGCCCTCCTGGCAGCTGGATCCACGGCAGAGCAGGAGAGAAGCTGAGTGCCACCGGCAGATCCTCTGCCTCTGTCAGGGGGTTACAGGCACTCCCTGTGTCCTTCTGGAGTGGGCAGGGTGGGGGTGCCTCTCCAGGGCAGCACACTGGGCAGGGCCAGCTCTCTGTGGGGACACAAGTGTCCCCAAGTCCCCCCCCACAGCTGAGGACTGCCCCTGGAGCCCCCAGGCCCGGCACTCCTGCCCTGGGCTTAGGGGGATGCAGCGCGGCTCCCAAGCAGCCAGAAACACCCACTCCTGGCTGGCTGACAGCTCCGTGGAGCCGAGCAGGGCAGCAGAGGAGCTGGAGCTGCGCAGTGCAGGGAAAAGAGCGTTTTGGAGAGTTTGCAGCTCCCCCTGAGAGAAGCCTCTCGTGGGTCAGAAGTTCACGGCTACAGAAGACGGCCCGGTCTGTGCCGTGCTCCTGGATTCCTCTCACACAGCCAGGGCCCTGAATGATGCCTTCTGTCAGCCCCAACTGGCAAGGAGCTTCTGCCTCGTCCCGGCAGACAATGACCTGGCTGGAGTTATTCATGACTTCATCAGCCCTTGGCCAGCCCTGCCCGTGCTGTGCCCAGCCAGCCCCACGCTGCGGCAGCGCCGAGCCCGGGCTGCTCCTGCCCTTCAGGGGTCCAGATCCACACAGGACAGCCCAAATCCACGTCCTGTGCGGTGCCATGAGGGGACAGCCCCCGTGCTGGATGGGAGCTGGGTCAAAGATGGAAAATAAAGGGTTTGTAATCCCTGAGAGCAGCCTGGAGGTTCTGGCTGTGAAGCCGATCTTGAGTTTTCCCATAAGGAGAGCCCGGCACCCACGTGTGGATGCACAAAGCCTTTTCCTCTGTGCTGTAGCCACCGGAGCCAGCCAGGACCTCCAGGATCTTCACTCCAGTACTGTTGCCACTGCTCTTTTGTGAGCCCCTGTGCTCTGCCCCAGACATTCACCGCAGTCAGCAGGCAGGGAAGCAGGAGCAGCAGGCAGGGAATGGAGCTCTCCTGCTCAGCACCGCTTGTTTATTTATTGCCGCCTCTCCCTCAGCTCCACGGGACTTTTCATCTCGGAGGCAGGAGAGTCCTTGCACACTCCAGCCTCCAGAGGATCCTCAGGCACGCTGGGAAGCAGCCACCTCTGGCTGTTTTGTTCCCAGCTCTGAGTGTGTGCTCGGAGAGAGGAGAATGTGTGATCTGAGATGAGAAAGGGGCCGTGGTTCTCCCGCTCCTCCTTCGGCGCTCCCCGCACCGTGTGCGAGGGAAAAACAATTTGTGCAGAAGAAACAGGAGCAAGGAGCTCTGTGGTGCTCGCAGGGAACAAAACACACGGGGGGAAAAGGCTTTGGAGGAAGTGTCAGGCTGGGAAGAGCGGGAAGAGGGGGCAGAGCTGCAGAAGGGAGGCAGCCCCAGCTGGGGGGGAGGTTCAGGATCTGTGTTTGATCCTGTGCGTGCAGGGTGTGCCCTGAGCAAGGAGAGGGAAGTGAGAATGGGATGACAGCTGGGAGCAGAAAAGGTTTCTCCTCTCACAGGGCACGATCTGGCACTGCTGAGGGTGGCACATGCACCCCCTTGGGTGCCAGGGGACAGCAAAAGGGACAGCAAAAGGGACAGCAAAAGGGACAGTTTCCTCTCCTACCTTGAAGGAAACCACTCTGATCAGAGCCCTGCTGCTGCCACACCAGCAGACATCACATTTTGGGGGATAAAAGCGGAGCCACGCTTCCCTCTGTTCTTCATCGAGGTCCAGGAGCAAGGCACGGCACACAGGGGTCCCCGGGGAGGGGACAGGAGTGTCCCCTGCAGTGACTGACACCTGACCGCGCCTTATTGAGTAGCCATCGATCAGCCGGCCCTGCCCACGGTAATGAGAGTGGGGTCGATGCTAATTAGTCCATTTGCATCCAGGGCTGGATGCCTGTGCGTGTGGGTGGGTGCCAACGAGGCTCGTTTGGTGCTTTAATGGAGCTTTAATTCAGCCTCTGCATTCCCTTGCACTCCTTGGACACCCCAGCATCACCCCCAGAGCTTCTCCTGTCCCAAATTTCCTTGGTTGGAGGAGAAGTGAAGGCCTGGAAACGGATGAAGAGATGAACTCCCAGATTTTGCCTCACTCATAGCCCAGATTTGGTGCCTTATCTCCAAGCAGTGTTTCCTGATCCTGCAAGCAGAGCCCCCGGCCCTGTCTGGAGCAACTCAAACAAAACCTGTGCACCTCGGCCGCCGAGGTTTCCACCCAGTGCTTCTGCTCCTCTGCCCCCACCCAGAGTTTGATTCAGACACTCGCAGGGGAAGCTGCCCTTCTCCCTGAGATCCTGCAGGGATGCCTGGTCCATGCTGGGACTCTGGGATGACCTTCCTTGGGTGAGTTCTGCCTTTCTGCAGCCGTGGTGCTCACACGTGGCCCAAAGAGCTCCTCTGAGCTCCCTGCCGTGGCTTTCTGCTATCAGCAGCTCCTATCTGCAGAGCAATTGATAACAACAAACAATTAAAAATGCATTTCTGTTTCCAGAGCAGCCTCTGGGTGCTCTCTGTAGCAAAAACAAGAGCTCGTCAGTGTTTTTCTCAGCTGTGAAGTGTTGCCCCTGAACCCTTTTTCATCCTGGTCTGTGTCCATCTTCTCTGCTGCTGCTCCTCCGGTCAGAGGCTGCGTCTTCTCTGGTTCTGCACTGTGGGATGCCAAGTGCAGGCAGTTTGTTGTTACTTTTCCATGCTGTTTGCTTGCTTGCTCGCTTGATTTTGGAGCTGAAATGACCTGCGGAGGGGCTGGAGAGTCTCTGCAGCTGCTCTTCAATAATTCCCTGTGTAGGTGGGCTTCTTCTGGAATGGGAATGGGCTTTCCTGGTTTAGCTAAATCCACTTCCAGCTCCAACCTGCTGCTTTGCCTGGGGGCAGAATGTTTGTGAGGCGAGGTACCGCAGGGCAGCGCACACGGGAGCTCCATCCCAAAATCCCAGCCTCCATCCCTGCAGTGTTTGTGGCCAGAGCTGACAGCGGCATCTGGGGAGCAGTTCAAGAGCATCTCAGAGGACGCTGACCCCAATCTCCGTCCTCCTGCCACCCCCCAGCATTTCTGTGGCAGTTTAGGGCATTTACTGCTTAGCTTTTAGAACTAAATAATATCCTTTGCAGAGGTGGATGTGCCGGGGGTGCCAACACCTCCCACGCTCCCTCCCCGCACCAGGCGGACCCTGCTGACCCGAACACGGATCCACCGCCTTCCAGAACGTCCCCGCTCCTCCCCCGTGTCCCGTGTCCCACCCTGGTGCTGCCAGGGATGTCACCGCCGCCCGTGCCGCCAGCACGCCGTGCCCGCGGGGCTCCGGGCGGGGTCCCGGCCGCGTCCCCTGCCCCAGCCCGGGGGCAGTCCCCGTCTGCAGGATGCGGGGAGCCACTGGGTGTCAGTAGCAGCCCGCTTCCCGGCGCTCGTGGCCGTGGAGCCGGCAGGATGAGTTTTCCTCCACGGAGAGCAGCTCCGTCCCTGCGGAGAGCGGCTCCCGCCCGGAGAGGCAGCTCCCGGCAGGGCAGCGCGGCCCCGGCCCCATCGCTGGAGCTGCTGGTTGTTGGCTGGGTTCTCCCAGCCCCTGGAGCCCCAGGGAGGGATGGCACCACGCCAGGAGCTGCAGCTGAGCGGCGGGATACCCCGTGGAGCCTCAAATCCTTGTCAAGGACTGAGTGGATTGAGTGCTTGTCCTGCCTGCTTTGGCCGAGGTGGCTCCTTCTCACAAGCGCTGCCAGAAGATGGGATTTTCTCCCAGCCACCTCTCGTCCCCCAGCCCCGGCTCGGCTCGGAGCCTGGCCCTGCACTGTCCGTGTCACCCCTGCTGCCCCACACCCTCCTCAGCCACTGCTCAGCCCGAAGGTGAGCACCCACCAGGCGCTGCTGGCTGCTGATTTTCTGATCACGTCATGTTTCCCCCCCATCCTTTAAAAGTTACTAAAATGAAGATTTTTGCAGGGACGTGTCCCCTGTGGGGTGACATTTCTGGCTCAAACCAGATGGGATGAGAGGTCCTGTGCCCCAGGACAGCCAGTGAATCCATGATCCCAGCACCCATGGAGAGCACGGAGCTGCAGCCCACCTTCATCCACAGCGCGGGTCTGACTCCCCGCCTTCTGCTGCCTGCAAACCTGGCTGAAGAGCTGCTCCTGTTGCAGGTGGAGTCCTTCAGATCCTCCTGGTGAAGATTTCCATCTGCTGTTAATCACTCACCTTCCCTGGGCTGAAGTGAGGCTGTCTCCAAACCTCTTTCATCACTGAGATCAGATCTGCTCGTTCCTGCTCTCCCTGTCTCCCTGTGACTCTCATGTCCTCCTGCATCCACCAGGGATGAGAGATTTCTCTCCTGGCTGCACAAAATCCTTGAAGTTCTTAAAACAGAGGGGAAAATGTCCGAGGTTTCCAAAATAATGCTGGTCCCTGCTCCTGGCCAAGTTTCTGGGTGCAGACTGTGCAGCCCGTGGGGTCTCTTGACTCATCTGTCTGTGGATAGTGGGATTTTCCCGAGACCATTCCCTCCCTGGGATGCGTTTCCTTCATCAGAGCTGCACAGGCTGTACTCACCCAAAGTCAGGAGGGCAAGTGGAGTTCAAACCCAGAGAGTGAGGAATCCCCATCTCCTGCTCCTGTCAGCAGGTCCCTGCTTTTCCCAGAGCTCCTCGGGATGGAAATGCCCATTTCTACACCCACTGCTTCCCAGTAATTGCTGTGTAATGCACTTTCCAGGGCCATTATTCCTTGGCTGCCGCTCCCGGCCGGGCACTCAGCTCGGGGAGGTAATGGAGTGATGGGGGCTGTGGTGTGAGGGGGACAAGCCCCATCAATCCTTTTCCGTGTACACAAGGCCTTGATTAAAGGGCACGGGGTTAACTCGCCGGTGAGGGGATGGGAAGGGCTGAAAGCCCTGCTTGGAGCTGGGCTGGGGCCTGACGCTGAGCTGTTCTCCTGCAGCCAAATCCTCTTCACGAACCAGAGCTGTTCGTGCCTCTCCATGCTGGGAGGAAAAGAGCTCGGTGAGAAGCCAGGGTGGCAGAGGAGGAAGAGCCTGACTCAGCCCTCGCAGCTCCATCGGCAGAGCTGGGGCCCATCAGGCTCGGGGGATGAGCTCCCCGTGGGAGATGGGTGCCCTGCTGTGTCCAGAGCGGCCGGAGGAGAGGCAGGGATGTCCATGGTGTGAGGGGACACTGCTGATGTCACCCCGCACGGGGCTGGCACAGGGTGATGCCGAGCCCCGGGCACACACTGAGCGATCCCAAGCTCCCATCCCATCCGTGCCCTCCCTGATGCCTCAGGTTTTAACTGTTGTATTTTCAAATCCTGCACTGCCCGGTGTGTAACCCTGCAGTTCCGTGTGGCCTGTGAGCTGCTGTTCTCATGCTGGTTAGATATAACAAACCCTCTCTAGGTGTGCTCTTCAAAGACACCTCGATTGTCCCAGGCCCAAAATGTGTGAACTAAAAGCCTCTGAAGAGGAGGGGCAAACTTGGGGTAATTACATCATGAACTGAAGTTATAATAGGAGGATTAACCTTGATATGCAAATGAACCAAACTTATAAAAGTGTGAAGAACCCGTGACCCAGGGTCCATCCTGGGTGGAGGCTTTTGACTGCCCAGGGTGTACCTTTGAAGGCCCCTCAAATAAATACCCACTTTTATTCTCCTATTCTTGTCTAGCCTCTGTTTTTAGGTGGCCACTCCAGGCACCATCCCTCCCTTTGCTGTGTGCAGTAACACGGCCTGGGCTGGTGGATTTGTGCCCTGCAGAGCCCAGGGGGACAAACACAAACCCTTGGTGACCTGCCAGGCCCCAACAGCCCCCGAGCACAGAGCAGAACTCCCACCTTGTTAACACCAGGCAGCCAACGGGGCTTGCCCAGCCCAGATGAGGAGAGATTTGCCTTCACTTGGGTGTGATTGACGACTGTCTGATGCAAATATCAGCAAGGAGAGCTGGCAGCCTGTGGCAGCCCAGAATACTCCTCGGACCGTACAGGGGGGTCTGGAGCCATGCCAGACTGTTTCGGAACTCGAGACAAAAGCACAGAACTCTATGCTTGAGCCGTGTCATCGGAGAACGCTGCCCACATTGAGAGATGAAATGCAGAATAGAGAGAAAGTGTGTAATTGGCTTATCTTATCACTGGGTGATTGTAGTTTTGGATTTGTGGAGGTATGGGAGAAAGAGGTTGAGATGGAGGGCAGGGGGCGGTGCCCTTCCCCTTCCTCTTTCTTCTCTCCCCTCCATTTTCTCCTGTGACGAAGATGATGGTCATTGGTGAAGGTAGCACTGTCATGTTGAGAGAAGGTAGAAATTAATTGGAAAAGATTTATAAATAATTACACATTGTAGAACTTGGTTGGTTTTCCTGAAAGAGATAAAAAGGTGAAGACGGCCTTCTCAAGCGCCATTCCTGCTGTGAATTTTGGAGGAGCAGGTCCTGCCGACCTTGCTCCAGACTCTGAGAGATAAGAAACAATAAACAACCTGAACACGAATCGCAGGAGTGTCCAGTTTCTTGGCTCGGGCTCGGGACTTTTTAACATCAAGAAACAGCCATAAAAAACCAGAGCGAACACTAACAAAGTGAACGCTAATAGCAGCCCACCTGAGGGACACGGCTTTGGCAGCTGCAGGGCTGGGTTTAGGATGGACACGGCTGAGCTGCAGCTCCTTGAGGTGCTGGAGCCTGCGGGGTCAGGCAGCTCCCAGCCTGGTGCTGACACCCACGGGTGGTTTCACCCCCTCCTGCCCCTATCCCTCCTCATCTGGACATGAGCAGTGCATCTTCCTGATGCTCCAGGAGAACCTGGGGTTGCCTGGAGCCTGGCAAATGCCATGCCTTGGCCTGCTGGCAGTGCCCATCCCTGCCCGTCCCTGCCTTCCTGCCTGCCAGGGCAGTGGGGAGGAGGGAAGTGGGAGAGGAGAAACCGGCACAGTGATTTGGGACAGAGAAAACCTTTTGCTCTTTCTCCTCAGAGACTTTCTCCTTCCCCAGGATGACGGAATTCCACACAAGTGTTTTCACATTTGGGTTTATTTCACAGCAGCAGGGCAGTTTTAGTTTAGATAGGACTGAAACACTCCAGTTCTGGCCAAGGGCTCGTGGATCTGTGGCCTGGAGGCAATTTGCTGGGTGCTGAGGCTGCACAGTGTCAGTTTCTGTCTGAACTTGGAGTGATCCTTGTCCAGAGAAGCAGAGCCGTGGTTTGATGCCCTCATCCCACACCAGCCTGGTGGAGAACAGCACAGAGAACGAGATGCTGCTGAAGGAAGAGCTCCCTGCATCCCTCAGCTCCTCCTTTCTGGGCTTTGTTCTCCCCTTTTCTGTTTGCTTCACTTAAGCAGCTTCAACAACCAGAATTCGAACTCTTGGTGGGCTTCTTCTTTTCCTTTTCTTCCTCCCAGCCCAGAATGTTCCAAACTTCATTGTTTTTCTTGAAATAGCTATTTATTTTTCTCTGCTGTTGCTTTCTGCTTTCATCTCTTCCCCGTTCAAGTCAGCAGTCCCCCTTCTTGTGAATCTGGTTTCCCCTGAGGCATTGCTGATTTTTGATCCCCTTTTCCACCCTGCCTCCTGGCAGCTCAATAGTTTTCCAGCCTTTCTTTCCTCATTCCCAGCCCTCCACATTAATTTTCAGCGGGACCTCTGGGTGAGGTGCTGCCTCCCTTACCCCACCCTTATCCTGGCACAGAGGTTGGGAACGAGGGAAGTTTCATCCAGGAGCCCTCTGGGATGGAGGGATGCAGTCCCAGGCTCTCAAGGAGGATGTGCCCTCCTGGAATTAAATCCCTGGGTGGTGGAGCTGCCCCCTTGAGCCCTTTTAAGTGTTTGCTTTCCCTTTTTCTTGTCCCTCCCTTGATTTTTATTTGTGGACCTCGTTTCTCCGATTAACCCCGGGGCCGGCACAGCTCCTAAGAAAGATGCTCTCACTTCATTAAGAGATAATGGAAGCTGTCAGAGGTTTGAAGGATTGCACTCGTGATGGGAGCAGGAGAGGGAAGAAATATATTCACAGCAAAGTTACATTTTCATGTAAATTGTTTAAAGATTTAAATGGTTTCTATTAGGAAGGGTCACCGGGGCTGTGCAGAGGCCTAAATTAGTCCTTCTGTGCGGAACCAGAATATTGTCTATAAATGAAAAGGAATAAAGAAAGCCGTTAATTTTCTTTTTTTTTTTTCTCATTTCAGCTCACACTTTTCTCCCTCTGCCTTTCCAGCAGCTTTCCCCCGATTCTCCTTCGTTCTGGGCTCTTCCTCTTCTCATCCTCAGGCCGAGCTCGGCAATTTTGCTGCGACCTGGCCCTGCCTGGAGCTGGGTTCTGCCCAGGCAGTGGCTGCTCTGGCGGTCCCCAAACGCCTCCTCACAAACACAAATGTGCTGCTTGGGATTTCCAGGCACACAGCTGCCCCACGGGGAGCGAGGCCCGGGTGATGGGTTAATTGGTTAATGACTATCCCAAGCGGGCTGTTGGTTCTCCCGCTGACGTGTTAGGCGGAGTCACCGCTGCGTTCCTCACTGCGGGCTGGTTGGTAATTCATCCAGCACCACATCTTCACGTAAATAATCACGAGACAGCAATTTGCTCGGGTGTTCGCAGCCAAGCGTGGTTCTGCACACGCCAGGGCCCAGCTCAGTGTGATGGCACCTGAGGGGATAGGCCTCTCCTCCCTCCTGGATCCCAGCCCTGCTCCTGATCCTGCTCAGTGTGATGGCACCTGAGGGGATAGGCCTCTCCTCCCGCCTGGATCCCAGCCCTGCTCCTGATCCTGCTCAGTGTGATGGCACCTGAGGGGATAGGCCTCTCCTCCCGCCTGGATCCCAGCCCTGCTCCTGATCCTGCTCCCAAAGGGGTGCTGCTGCACGGGGACAAGGGGATCTGCCTTCCCCTGGGGGCACTTCATGCAACCTCTGCCGGGTTTGCACCTCAGCAATCTCTGCTGCTCCACGTGGGGCTGTGGTTTGCCCTCGAAGTGCTCTTTGAGAGGTGGTTTCACCTGCAAACATGTGAGGCAGAAATCTGAAGGTGCCTTGCCTCACCGGTGCCCTCGAGCTCCGTTCGTTCCTGAAATCTGGTGTCTCTCTGTTCCTGGCTCTCTGTGTGCCCTGGAGCAGCGATGGAAGGGTTAAACCACCTGCTCCTCGCTGCATTCCCACCAGGGCCACAGGCCAGAGGAGGAAAAGAGCTTTTGGGCGATCGGTGATTTAATTTACAAGGAGCTGGGCAGACTTTTCCCCTCGGAGGACAGGAGCAGAGCACCGAGGTGGGCAGAGGCGTGTGCCGTGTCCTACAGCAGCCCCCGGGAGGGTGCCCTGATCCCCGGGCTGGAAAACCTCCTGAACTCCACAGCACGCTGCTTTCAGCAGAGTTCAGCCCCCTGGCTCATCCCTGCCGTGCAGAACAGCAGAGATCAAGCTCATCTCTGGGCTCTGGAGGCTCAGCTCCAATTAGGGGAGGTGAGGCACTGATTGCTCTTCACACACGTGCGGGAGGCACCCGTGGAGACCTCTCGGGATGGGAGATCTTTGGGGAGCAGCAGCAGGGAGAGGGGTTTGCATGCAGATCACTGGGAAGGCAGCAAAAGCAGAGCCTAAAAAAGCTGTGGCTGAGAGGAGGGAACTCTCTCCCTGGTGGGTTCTGAAGGATTTTGGCAGAGGCAAAGCTGGGCCAGCCTGCTGGTGGAGTAACAGGTCTCCAGTTTTGATCCTGGGAAAGAAAGAAAGAGATGCCTTTTGCAGTTTGCAGGAGCTCAGCTGCAGGCCTGCCTTTCAGGAAGAGGAAATCCAGAATCCTGAGCCCATTTCAAGCTGGTAATAGAGCACAGAGGGAGGCACACCCCAAATACCCACCCCAAATGACAGCATTGCCCTCAAAAAGGCAGCTTGCAGCTGGCTGTGCATGGGGTAGAGAGGCTGCTCAGGATCTCCTGGTCCTCAGCCTGAAACTCCCCTCAGTGGCACAAAACATCCTCCCCTTCCTGAACACATCTGGCTCCTTGCTCAGTTCCTCCTCCCCTGCTCCCCTGAACTGCAGGGTGTCCCACAGGTTTGCGCTTTTCGTGGTGAAGGATCCTCTAATTCCAGCTGAAGGACGTCCTTGGGCTTTTTATCTCCATCTCTTCGGCTGCCAGCCTCAAATAACTCTTCTCCCCGTTTCCCCACGCGTTCCTGGCTCAGCTCGCTGTGCAGGCAGCAGCTCCATCCCTTCCCTTCACTCTCCACCTTTGGCCAAACCCTTGCAGGTCCTCAGGGCAGGATCCTCACCCCACCATTGTCCCAGCTGTCGAGGTTCCAGTCAGTCTCTGGTGAGCGTGGTTGGTTCAGGACCCCAAAGACAGCTTTTCTCTAAAGGGAACATTTCCCCTGACAGCTCCTGCTCTGGAATTTGCCTTTCCCAGAGCCACATCACAGCGGAGATTTATGGGAGGCCGGTTCATCTCTGCCTTTCCCTTCCTTGCTTCCAGTGTCTCAGCTCCCAGCTCCGAGCAGAAGCTCCTTGCACAGGGGATTCTCTGCGACTGCTGCTCCTCAAGATCACCCGACTTCTCCCACAGGAGGAATTGATTCCCCTCAGCTTTGGGCAATCAGCATCTTCCCAAACCCAATCTGTCTCTCTGTGCCAAATCCATCAACCGAGATGCCAAAGAGATGAGTCCCTGGGCCACTGGGTGAGGAACTCCACTTGTTCTGGGGAATCCATCTCCTGCCCTGCAGAGCCCACATGGATTAGCTGTCCCAAGTTTCCATGCCTGGAAGAGCTGCTCCCCTTTTCCCAGCAGGTTTGCACTGATGTCCTCACGAGTGAGCTCAAGGCCTACCAGAGAATTCTCATTTCCACCCCAGGAGCAGCAGCCCTGAGTTCCTGCCACCAGCTCTCCCAAGGTGGTTTTGCTCCTGGGCTTCTCAGGGGAGGAAATTTTGGCAGTTCCTTCAGGCCCTATCTCATTTTTGGCTTGTTCCGGCTGAGTGTGACCTTGTGGCCGTTGGAGGATGTGTTTAAGCAGCACGTGACCCATCCACCAGAAAAACTCATTATTTTAGGCTCTGTTCTGTGCTCTCCTCCAAAAGTGGCTGGAAATGGAAGCGAACTCCTGAGGCCAGAAGAAATGCTCTTGAGCTGTCACGATCACTCTGCCCCGTTTCCCCGAGCGTGGGAGCTGTGTTTGATAAACTCCAGGCACACAGTCCCACTCCCCGTGTGTTGGATGCAGGAAAAGTCCTCACTGCCACCTTGGTAACTCCATGTGCTAATTCATCCCAAACAGCCCCGGCCACTGACCTGCTTTAATTCCTCCTTCCATTTCACTGAAATGCCATCAACTTCTGATCGCCGGCCCCACGTTTATTTTCTAGGTCAACCCTTTCCGTAATGTCTTCGCATTCCCTGGAATCCTACTAAAATAGCCTCGTGTCGTCCTGGATCAGTAACCATTTGGAGACAAAGTCTGTTTATTATCGTGCTCAGGGATAAGTGGTGCCTGCAATAAGCAACATTTGCTCTGCAATCTGTGCCTCAAAAATTGAAGCCTCCGTGATGACTCAGTCCCAGTCTGACTGGGGAGATCTAAACTCAGGCTCCAGCACGACCTACAAACTCCTTGCAGAGCTCTTTCCCCAAACGACTTCTATTTTCACCAGCCTCACCCTTCCTCTCCCTTTGGTCTGTCCTTGCCAGAGTCTGATTCCAATAATCTGATCCCAATCCCAGTGTGTGGAGGCAGGAATGGTGGTTATGGGATATCTCTGCATCCCTCTGTTCCTCCCAGAGCTCTCCTGAGATTTGCCAGCCCTAATGTCAGCACTCAGCACCCAAACCTAACCAAGGGGGGAATTTGCTCTCTGGAAATAGCTCAGTGTCCTCAAGCCTTTCTCACGGACCAGGCCTTGACGAGCCTGCTGGATTTGCAGGAGCAGCCTCTGACAATCCCTCCGACCTCCCTCTGAGCTCCCTCCAGCCTGGCTGGCACCTGCAATCCGTTCCTGTGGATCTGTCATTGTAACTGTTCCAAAGTAAAGGACAATCAACGGCTTTTTGCTTAAACTCTTCTTTTTTCTTCTCTTCTTCCTTGCAGACCCCACAGCCTTCTTCTCATCGGTCCCAAATAAGCAGCAGGCTCAGCATTTCTTCCTCCCTGATACCTGCCTGTTCCCAAGGTTCTGCAGGACTGCTTTTCCCCCCCATCTGGTTTTCCTCCTGTTTTCTGGCTGTCCCATTTTCCCTGAGCAGCATCCCATCCCTCTCTGGCTTCAAACCATTACACTCTCCACTGTCTCTCCCTCTTCCCTGCTGAGCTGGTTTCACGCTCCCGTTCAGCAGATCCTGCCAGGCTGGGGCCGGGATCTTTGGATGCAAACACTTCCTCTCAGGAACACATCTAAGAACGACACAGATGCCAAGCCCCTGGAATCCTGTTTATTCCTAATTGCTTTATGGGGCATTTCTTCTCATTGTCCCCGTTTTTCCAGACTTAAGCAGTGGAAAATCTCCCAAATTCCCTCCCAGGCGAGAGATCTCCTGTTGGCTTTCTCCTCCCTTTGACGTTTTTTATTTCCCCACCTGCACTCGGTGCTTTTTCCAACACATTTTCCTCCAGCTCAGCAGCTGGAGAGGATGCTCGGGGAAGGGGCTGTGGGTGGCAGCCCAGGGTGTGGAGGAGGAAGTTCTCCTTTACTCCTGGCCTGCTGGAGGGGCTGAGCAAGAGGGATGGAGCTGGATGGACAAGCTTCGACTGGCGATGAGCACCCCGAGAGCGGAGGGGACACCCCAAACAGCCAACACCACCCCATTCCTTCCTCCCACTGCCCCATCCCTCGGCTGCCAGCCCCTCTGAGCCCACACCACGTCTCCACTGAGCCCCGTGTCACGGAAGGACACCATCAATCATATATTTTTTGCAGACATTATCTCAGGGTCAGTTCATGCCTTGTTGCAGGTCGGGCACGCGGCCGCCTGCGTGATCCTCCAGCCTTTCGCCTTCTCCAGCGCCGCTGGGGCGCCAGGAAACTTCTTCAGCTCCTCCACGGCCTCTCCGCAGAGCTGGCGGAACACCGGCAGCCTCTTCTTGGGGTCGGGGGAGCCTCTCACATCCATGGCTTCCGCCTCCACGCGCGCGGGGAAGGTGAGGAAGGCGGGGAGGGGCCGAGGAAGAGAGGAACCGCAGTCCTCGTCTGTGCTGAGGTGGTGCTGGGCTGTAGCGTGGCAGGACGCGGGGCCTTGGGGGACGCTGCTGGCGCCGGCCCCGTCCGGGGGGTGGGAGGCAGGGATGTTCCTGCAGCTCTCCAGGAAGATGTAGCGGATGTCCCTGGAGGTGTGGTGGGGTGTGCATTCCGGCAGGGACAGGCTCCGGGCTTGGCACTGGAAAGCTGGTGCCGACATCGGTGCTGGTCTTGCGTGGGGATAAATGGCACTGTTAGTGGGGTGCGGTTGAACATCCAGGCAGGAATTCTCATAAAACCCCATGTCTTTTACCCCCACAGGAAAAATATCAAATTTCCAGAATCCCCTCTCACCCTCCCTTCTCTAAACTGACCGAGTTTCCTCCAGAGCAGTAACACAACTCCGTCATGAGCTTTCACAGCAACGTCAGGAGATACCCACCAAAATCAGGGCTGTGCTGTGTCTGTGGAGAAGGGGCCTGAATCCCAAGCTCCAGTTCATAGCTGAGTACAGCTACCAGCAGCCTGGCTGTGGGAGGGTGCTGTCAGAGGCAGACAGGTTATCTCCATCCTTCCTGGAGCTCCCAAGGGGAATGAGTAACCACCGGATGGATTTAGGATCTGAAACTGCCTCTTTGGGGAAAGGCCGACCCCGTGCGCTGCCAGCCAGACTTCTGTGCTCTTCCATCACGACCCGCTGAATCTTTCAGCTCTTTCCCGGGTTTTGTACATTTGTGAAATGCAGATTCTTGGGAGGGGGGGAAAAAATCCCAGCCTACTGCATGCTTTGATACCTGCCTGGAACCTCCAGAGCTGACAAAGAGAGAAGGCGACCAACCCGGCTCATGGATAATTCATCTCATGCATAACTCATGCCCACACATTTCATGGATAATTTAGGATGAGGGCTTGCAGGATCAGGATCTCACATGGAAGTGAAGGGTCTCCCCTGAACAAAGCTGATGGCAAACTCTAGCTGTGGGACACGGAGTTTCTGCCTGTGGCAGCGTGCCAGTGGCTGGGAGAGCAGGGATGGTGTGGTTCCTTGCATGTTGGCATCTCCCAGCCTGGCCAGACTCAAAATGTGCTTGGCAACGTGTCCTGTCTCTGAGAGTGGCCAAAATCTGGTCAGCCAGAGGAGATTCAAGCATCCCAACTCCACCAGGAGGTCTTAAAATCCTGGGGCTTGCCCAGAAATCCACAAAAAGCACGGTCCCCTGCAGCTGTGGCAAACAGAGGGATGGCGCTGCCAGAGGGGCTGGACACTCTCCCAGGCAGCAGCTGGGATGTCCCCTCAGATGGGCTCAGCACCATTCAGTGACCACTCAGGACCGCCGGGCTGGGGGACACCGGTGCCTTGTGCCACCGCAGAGCTCTGGGACAGGGCAGTGGCCTCAGCTCCCACAGGGTCTGGCTGCTGGAAACCCACCCAGGTCACCCAAGGCGCTCACGCTGGTGCCTGGCTCCATGAGTTTCCCTGGTTGGTGTCTAACAGGAGCAGGACATTTAAACATTTCTCTCCTCATTCATTATTCCTGCTCTTTTCTCCTCTCCTAAGCATGGTCCAGAATGCGGTGGCTGATATTTTCTGGTGTGAGAGCAGCAGAATTTCTCGCGGCCAAGGAAGAACTTTGTGCTCTTAGGCCTGGCCACGCCACGGGAAGTTTAAAGCAGCAGCGGGAACCGCACGCGGCACCCGAGCGGAGCCCAGACCCGGAGATTCACGGGAGGTCGGCTCTTAAAGCTCGACTCCCAGGCATCAAACATTTAAAGAGACCAGTGGAAGGCTGAATTATTCAAACCGCCCGACGTGAAGCGCTTGCCTGCGAGGAGACGAGCGCTCTCCTTGCCCGGTTCCCGTCTCTGCGGGGTGTCACAAGTGCTAAGGCTCATCCTGCCTTCCCCATCCCCCCTGAGATCCCCGGAACAAGCGAAGCACTCCCAGCTGCCAAGAAACATTGAATATTTATGAATTCCCTTAATCACAGAGGCAGGGACCATTCCAACCAGCCGAGCTGGGCGATGTTCTGGCCTTGCCTCCTGCAGAGGATCAGGACTTGCTCCCACAGGTCTTTGTCACCGCCCCGGAGCTGCTCGACAGTGGCCGGGGCAGGTGGCAAAGCCCAGCAGTGGCTCCAGGAATGGAGATATTTCATTCCTGCTCCTGCACTGCCTTCTGGGGTAAGAACCACAGATTAACTTGCTTTGGGAGCAGAGAAGCAGCAAGTCCTGGGGAAAGTGACCTGACTTCCCTTCTGCTTTCTCACCGTCGTTATCCCATCACTTCCCTGCACGGGGTGTTTGTTTCAACCACCACAAGAAGACTGAGCCCAAAACAGGCACCAAAGCAGTGATTTTTCCTCCTATTTCTTCTTTTTTTCCCATTTCTTCTTCTCTCTTTCCCCCACTTACAGTAACAGAGGGAACTGGGGGAATTAATCGTGAGGAAAGGATTTGTTCTTTGGTCAAAATGAAATCCAAGTGGGAAGAGCAGGGGGGTTCACTTTTATCTTCTTATTTGTGTTCCAGCATGCACAGAAATACATGTTTAAATTCCTCATAAGCATTTGGTATGAAAGGAAAAGTTCTTGGGAGTTTTTAATTCTGGAGTTTTGGGGTTTTGGGGGGGAATGTATTAATTTTTTTGTTAGAGATACTTATTGCCTTCTTTTAACTGGCTCTGTCGTGGAATGTCCAGAGACTCTGGCTGAGAAAGCTTCTGAAACTGGGTGGTTTTGATGCAGTTCAATGTTTTTAACTTGTACAAACCATTTGTGCGTGCTCACAGCCTTCCCAGGTAAGGGATTGGTCAAAGACAACTTATTTCCAGTTGAGTTCACTGAGCAAACATCTGGCTTTTAAACGAATTTCCAGGGAGGAAACAGGGTGAGAAGCTGCTGCTGTGCTGGAAAGCTCAGGCTGGGAATAAACCAGAGGTCTTCAAAATCCCCAGTTTTTTAAGAAAAGCTACAGCCGGGGTGGTTCCAGCCTGGAAAACTCTCCACAAGGAATGTGTGTGCAGGGATGACTTGCATGAGTCAGCTCTCTCCCTGCTCCCTTCCCGAGGCCCTCTGGTTTGCTGGAGGCTCCTCTGCTCTCGGCTCTGCCCTCCCTGGAGCCAGCAGGAGCAGGGAAGCTGCTCAAATATTTATTAAAAAACCCGATGTTCTTACAAGACTCACCGAAACTCCGGATACTTCTCTGCTGGGTCCTGACAGGTGATTAATGTCTTTAGAACACTTCCACGAGGAGCTGGATGGTATCCACCCTGGCTTTGGGGATTCTGGCAGGGGTTGTGCCCTGATGGTGGAGCGTTCCGTTGTCATGCCAGCGGAATTCCGGGCCCGTGTCACAAAGGAGCAGGGCCTGACCTCGTGTGGCACCAGCCTCTGCTGGTGATGCCTTGAGTGGCTACCTGGAAACAGAGGTCAGGCAGGAGTGAGGGAATAAAGGCAGGGATTGATTTGAAAGGCCTTCAAAGGTACCACCCTGGGGAGCCAGAGGCCACTCTCAAAATGGACCCCAAGATGGACAACGAGTCACGAGTTCTTCACACTTTTATAGGTTTGGTCTATTTGCACATCAGCATAAATTCACCAATTAAAACTTTAGCTAATGGTGAAATTTCTTCAATTTCTCCACCTCTCTAGGGGCTCTAGTTTACTTTTTTTGGGCCTAGAACAGTCTGAGTGTCCTTGAGTAACAAGCTCAGAGAGGCTTTGTTGTGTCTATCCGGCCTAAGAGAGCAGCTACAAGAAACTTCGGAGTTACACACTAGGTAATATAGGAAAAGTATAAAAGTTAAAACCTAAGGCATCACTGGGATGTTGGGAACAGCCAGGATGGGAGGGACGTGAGGAGCAGAGACATCCCAGGATGTCCCAGCACCTGGCTGGAGGCATCACTGTCCCTGATTAGGAGTGGCAGGTCCCTTGGGGAGCACTTGTCCCATGGGGTGCTGCGCTGTGGTCCAGGCACACCAAAGTGGCCACAGCTGCTGCCCACACGTGTCACGGTCCCCTCTATCCCCCAGCCATCCCCGAAGGGACACCTGAGCCCTGGTGACACCATCAGTGCCCCCACACCCCGCTGTGGGACCTTTGCAGATGTGGGATTTGGGGACACTGTGGCCACTCCCTTCACTTCGAAGCTCCCCTGAGCCGAGGTCGCTTGTCCTGGGATAACTCCTGAGCCAGCAGAGATCCCTTGTGTTTGGGAAAACACAATAAAGATGCTTTTACACTTGCCAGGTTTAGCAGAAAGGAGGGGAAAGGCCCTTTTATTTACATATGTTACATTTTTATACAATTCTGAACTCCACCAGGGATTGGAGAACATGTCACTTCCTTCTCAATCCCACTGGAGAACAAAGATGCTCATTAAAGTTTTCTTATTACAAAAGGAATGAAAAACAGAAAATACCATTAAGTAAACATTGGCTATTATTTACATGAAACTGTGTAAAAAATTCTAACTCTAAGGTTAAAAGCAGAAGGCTTTAGCAAAAACCAGGGCAACAATCCCTTCCCACGTTGTGCTGCTGCTGCTGCTGCTCCCAGGCCGGGTGACAAAACCCTGGTCCCTGCTGTCCACACAGAGCTCCAGGACTCTCCTGGCTGGGGAAGGCCCAGCAGAGCCTGGAGCGCTTCCGAAGGGCTCCGGCTCCCTGTCCTGAAAGATTCCCTGCCGTGTTGAAGGGCTTGCTGCGCTAAAAGCCGTGAATGAAGCGGAGTCAGAGTCAGGAGGAAATAGGCTGCAGGATTTCTAGCACTCTGGGAACTGGGAGCAACGCTGCTTTGCAAATTAGATCTGTTAAATACTTAGTGATATCAAAATTTCATGCGGTGCTTTCCTTCAGAGGGATCCGAGGTGGCTCTGCTCATCAGGCACTTCTTCCTTAGACTGACCTGGCCTTCCACAATCACTCAACGGGTCCTGTTTGATCCCAAGTTAATTCCTAATGAGATCTCCTACTTTCCCCAAGGCTCTCCACTGGCATATCCCAGCCAGACCAGAGCCTTTTATGCAGACATTTCTCAGCTTCGAAGATGTTTTTTCCGGTGCCAAGCATGGGCAGAACAGTCCTGGTCCTTGGGAAGCACGAGCCTGGGTGTGAGGGAGATGGCTCCTTCCTGCAGTGGGTGATTCCCGCTGTGCCATGGATTTTATTGAGGAGGAGGCTGGGATGGCCCCGCTGAGCTTTGGCTGTGTGAGGGTGGTGGTTGCAGCCCTCCAGCTGTGCCTGGCAGGCACTGGATTCCCCAGATAACGGCGGGAAATGGGAACGGTGCCATCAGCACGTCCCTGTCACACGTGAGCCAACAATCCCGGGAATGGGAGCGTTTGCTGGGATTGCCAGCTCCTCCCAGGGCTGCCTGGAGCTGCAGAGCTCCTGCGGTGCAGCACGGATCACCCCGGCCCTGGAAAACCCTGTGGGATGGAGCCTTGGGAAGTGTTTAACACAGCAGATTCATGGAACACCAGCCCAGATTCCGGACTGGAGACTCGTCCTCGGCACCTCTCCAAACTGGAAATGGGTGAGTGGAGAGAGGGACGCTCCCACCCGGAGCTGCCCAGGCCCAGAGCTGGCACACGGAGCCCTGCTCCTGCAGCCACGTCCCTCGTCGTGGTCCTGTGATCCCTCTGTGAGCATCCCTCGTGTTTATCCCTGCCACGTGTGCTGGGACAACGGGTCAGAGGCTGCCAGAGATAACACACACCCTGTCTTGGGAACGAGATCAGCAGAGGGGAAACCAGAGAGAGATAATGAACCAGGCAGGAAGGCTGGAGAGTAAGAAACAAAAGAGGAACAGGGAAGAAGTGACAATGTTATCTTTGTTTAACGCTCCTCTGAGTCACCATTAGTTATTGAAGATACTCATCTGCCGACTCCCAGCCCCATCAAATTAAGAGATCCAGCGGGTTGCTGGGGTTTCTTTTTTTTCATCACCCAACAAGTTGCTGTGGTCTGAAGGGAGAGGGATCTCCTGTGAATGACGGGTGCGCTGTGGGAGCCGGGAGGAGGCGGTGCCACCTCCTGGGATTTCTCCTGGGCCTGAACATTTCCCCAGTGGTTGATTCGCGGGGGCTGTGACACGAGGACAGGAGGGACAAGGAGGAGACGAGGGATTAGGGCAGCAGCAACAGCCCCTTGCCACAGCTGGAATCCAGATGCTGCATGGACAAGGCTGGGAGCATCCCGGGAATCCTGCCCTTTGGGAAGACGGGAAAGCAGCTCAGACGTGCTGCGGTTCTCCAAGGAGGGCGAGAGGAGGTCCATTGCAGGGTAACCCGGGAGGGATGGTGCTGTGGGAGCTGAGGGGGTGACCAAGATGTCACAGAGAGCATCAAACCCAACCCCCAGCCCCTCGGAGCCACCCTTTTGTGCCGTCTCTCTTCTCCTGCACTCCCAGAGACCAATCTCCAAGCCGAGTGGAGCCAGCCAGGTGTGCAGGGCCACGTGTGCACCCCCGTGTGCGTGTTTGGAGAGGCCTCCTCCCTCTGCCTTTTGCTCCTGCCAATTAACCCGGGATCCGGGAGAGCAGCAAGAACATTAATTTAACATACGGCCTCAAAATAGTTCAGACAGCGTTTCCCTGAGGGCTTTGCAGGGAGAGAGGAGGCACCTGGCAGGGAGAAGTGGTGAAGAGGGAGGAAAGAAAAGGAGTCACGACCGCCCAGCTTGCCTTGGTTCGTGTTTGTGGCAGAGGAGGGGGCAAAAAAGGGCGACAGGAGGGGCAGAGAGGCCCGGCCGGGCGAGCTCTCCCCTTGCAGAGGGACAGCACTCGGAGCAGCATCTCCCTCCCGGGGAACCAGAGGGCTGCAAACCGGCGAGGCGTGGGATTGAATAAATTAATGAGCTGAGGAAGGTGGATAGGAGCAGTCATCTGGCCGGTTAAAAAACCCCAGCCCACGAGAACTGAGGATTTATGGCAGGGGTCGAAGGCTCCCAGTCCTTTCTGGATCCGGGCTGAAAGCTCCGAGGGGTCCCTCATTCCCGAGTGGCTGCCCCTCCGTGGCCAGTGTGGAGGAGCAGGGCACAGATGATCCCAACCAAGTAATTAGCAGCTCAGCAGCCAGGAGGGCTGCACGCACAGATAATGCTGCAAAAACGTGCAACAGCAGCTTCAGCATTGTCAGGAGTTTCTGCTGGAGCCAAAACAGAGCAGGGGAAGATCTGAAGCGTCAGAAGCCTCCATAAAACCCAGCTGCCAGTGGCTGATTTGGGCCCTGTGGAACTCCTGCTGGATAATCTGCTGGATGGGACCATTCTGGCACGAGCCATTCCAGCACGAGCTTCCCCACCCTGATGAAGGAGGCTCAAATCCGCTCTGTCCCCACAGCAGCCTGGCACTGGGCCGAGCAGTTTCCTTGGGCACACCCCAAGCTCGAGACGTGCCCCCAGACAACGAAGCCTCGAGTGGCACCTCCTTCTTGGCTGGAGAAAGGTGTGGGAGCTGAAGGACCCCTCCTGCCGGGAGGATTCCAGCGAGGCCAGGACAGACCCCGCTGCTGTGGGCTCGGCGCGGTGCCCGTGCCCGCCTGGCACCGACGGAGCCTCCCTGCTTTGCCTCCCCGGCCCATCTCACACCCGCTGTCAAACATCTGCTCGGCCCTAATGACTCTGCCGGCCCTAATGACTCTGCCGGCCCTAATGACTCCGTCAGGGCCCTGCTGGAGGTGCTGACCTCGGGCAGGCAGGCACCGGAGCCCATCGCCAATCTGCCAGCCCAGCTGTCACCCCCGGGCACGGCGGGGCCACCAAACCCCTCCTGCCACCCAAAGAGGAGCCAGCAGCTCGCCCAGGGTGGGATGGCTTTGGAAAAGGTTTGGGAGACCTCGCTTGGCAAAGCCCCAGCCTTGCACGTGGTGGGAAGAACCAGGCATAACAGCTATGATGTCCCCTACTTTTATTTTATGTGTTCGTTTTATTTGGGGTGTTTATTTTCGAGGAGATTACCAGTAAACTTCATGTCAATACAGTTAATCCCCATATATATTTATTGAGGGCAATTAGCCGGCGTTTCCATTAAATACACACAACGGAGAGGTGGATATTCAGTTTATACAGTATAATTAGATATATACACACACATAAATAGATGCATAACTCTGTCTGCGGCGTGTATTGGTGAGGAAGGACCAGGGTAATGTGCCATGGCAGTATTTATCTCCCACCATATTTATACCCTGAGAGCTGGAGAAGCACGGAGGGGCTCCACGGAAACAGCCACCAGCAGAGCAGGGTGTGCAAGGGAGACGGGGGCAGTGCCAGGGGGATTTTGGGGGAAGAAAATGGTTTTGGGACCTGAGGAGTCAGCAGCAAGGGGAGGCTGAGTCAGTTCGAGGATCCAGAGCAGAGGGAAGCAGCTGCTAACCCAGGAGCTGCCCTGAGCAAGGGGCACAGGAGGTGGTTTGGGGGCGTTTCCCCACTCTGCTCATGGTGTTTCTGTGCATTTTGCTGTGGTGGATAAATTAAATTCCCATTGGATATCCTGTAAATCCCGTGTGTGAGAGTGGAGGAGCCCTCCTGCCCCTCTCCTGGTGCCAGAGCATCCCTTGCCTGCAGCACCAGCCCCGTGCAATGAGCAGGAAAACCTGGTTCCCCTCAGCACAGCCCAGGTCCAGTCTGGGCCCAGCCGTGGGAGCAGATGTCGGAGGGAAAGGCAATCTCTGAAAAGCAGAAGCTGCCAATCCCCGTTGGCTTTTCCTCCAATGTTCCCTCCTGGGGTGAAACCCTGCCCTGTTGCAGCTGGAGTCCTGGTGCTTGGGGAAGTGTGGTGGGGAATGGGTTGGATGAGCTTCTCTCCCAGCCTGGCAGCTGCCCTCTGTTTGGAGGCTCCACCAGCCTCTCCAGGGCAGAGAGGCTGAGGCAGAGCTGGCATTCCACGGTGCTGCAGCTCTCAGGTCCTCTGGAAGCACAGGACAGCAGCTGGGTTAGAGGATCAGGTAGAATTTCCTTCATTTCCTCAACTCCTCCTCGAGAAGTGCCCTGAGATCTGGAGTCAGCACCTCCAGATCTCATCCCACCAGAAGGAGAAGGCACTTTGGAGATGGTTTGAGACAGATTTTTAAACCCAGAAGAATCTGACCCCCGTGGAAATTTTCACACCTTACCCCAGCTTTAGAGCGGGTGCAAGTGTTTGACCACCGTGCCTCTCCCCAAAGGCCATCCCTCACCTGGGCACAGCCAAGCCTGGCGCTCTGCAAGCCTGCAGAAGCCTGCAGCATTTGCTAAACATGCAAATTATCGTTTATCACCAGCAGGAATAAAAGCTAGCACTGTCATTTCCCCTGCTCAGCCTCTCCCGCAGCCGTTCCCACTCCTGCTGGAGCTGCTCGGCTGAGCAACGGGAGCTGCTCACACGTGAGCCTCCAGCTCCATCATCCCAAACCCCTGCGAGGGCACAGCCTCCCTCTCCCTCTGCACCCAAAACCTGTGACCCATCCCAGAGTCAGCCCCGAGGGCCAACCCTTTTTTTTTGCTCCCCAAACGAAGTCCATTTATTCCTTTTTGCCCTCCTTCCACCTGTTCCTTCTTGGCTGCCGCCAGCCCGGTTTTCACCACGCAGAGCTCTCGCCGTGGGTTGCACAGGCAGTGTTAAAATCCTGCCTGCAGCTACTTGTGGTGTGAAGCTGCCTCCAAAAGACTCTGAGAATCCTCAACATTCCTCTTCCCTGTGAGCTTCTCCAGCATTGTCCCAAATAGAAATGACTGGCTGAATCCTGGGATCAGATTTCTCCTGCCTCCCCTCAGCTCCATGTCCGGCTCCTGCAGGGAAAAGCGAGCCAGGCACTGGTGGAATTAAACCTCCTCCTCCTCCTCCACCTTCTCCTCCTCCTCCTCCCTTCGAGTTCTGCTCACGGAATTTGATTCCCAACCACTGTTTATGGCCATCGATCCCTGCACTCCTCGCTGGGGTGGGAAGTGACCTGGAACCAGAGCAGCAGCGGTGGGTTTATCAATCTCCTTGAGATAATGAGGAACACGGGAGGCTGGAGAAGGGAATGAACGGTGGGAGTGAGAAGAGTTTGTTTAGCACCCAGAGCCAGGCGGGGAAGCCCCGCATTTCATCGTGCCTGGCTTTGGATACTCGGGCAGGATTTGGGAATATCTATCCTGGACTCTTGTCCCATTAGGAACAGATCCCAACTCCTGCCTTACAGAGGTCTCCTCGCCTTGGAGAAGCTGTGGGAGCCCAGCCTGGGGATGGAAGGGTTGGATAAGAATCTACGTGACCAGTAATGGATCCAAACCACAACAAATCGCCTTTTCCAGGCAGATCCCATCCCTGCAGCCCAAACCAGCCCCTCTCCCGGTGCCCTGCTGAGGAAAGCACTGCTCGGCACGCTCAGAAGCGGCCCCAGAGGGATAAATATAATTTTGGCCTCTCTCCTGTTGAAATGTTGCCTGCAATTAACTCCCAGCCCGGGAGGCCGACAGAGCACGGCCCTTCCTGGGATCAGCCAGGACAGAGTGCCCGGTTCAGTTCCACGGATCTCCCCCGACTTGTGGCTCAATTGCTGTGAGCAAACTCAGGAATCTGAGGGCGATTTTGCCACCCAGCGCTGCCAGGACAACCCCCGAGCTGCATGAGCGGGGTGGGGACAGCAGGTTACCTGCAGGCGTGTTCAAAACCCTCACAGTGCCCTCGTCCAAACACATTTGGAGGGGGCAGGAGGCGGCTGGCGATGGAGAGTTAAAAATGAGAATTAAACCCGCATCTCCTGGAGGCTGGGAGGGGGCCTCACCCCCAGATAATCGCCGCGCTGCTCCTCGCTGACCTCTCCGCGATGCAAATCGCTGTGCGGTGGAAGGGCTAATTCATTCTCACAGCTCGAAACGATCATTGCCGGCACAAAGTGCTCTGGGCGTGAATCCTTTGCGCGGCAAATAGCAGCATTAACGGGTTCATTTTCTCCCAGCAATGCTATCAAAATCTCTTTAAGCCGCTTCCAGCACACGGCACAGCCGCAGCAGCCTGCAGGAGGGGTGGGAGATGGGATTGCGGGCGGACCTCCCTCCTCAGCCTGCAAAGCCAGCTGAGAACACCCAGCCCCAGGGCTGGGAGAGTCCCTGTCCCCTCCCGAGGTGCCCCTGGCCTGGGGGTGGCTCCAGTTCTGAGCGGAAATTTGGGAGATTCCTGCTTTTCTGCAGATGGATGCGCAGCACTGGGAATGGGGCAGTTTCCCTGGACAGGACAGTTCCGTGTCCTCCTCCCCTGGGTGACTTTGGGATCGCTGGGCATCGTGGTTTGCCTGCTCTCAGTTGTCACCTGCTGCTGATTGGTGTGGCTAATTGGCGTGGCTAGTTGGTGCAGCCCCAGCTCTGAACCTCCCATCCCACCTCGGTGTCTCCCAGCTCTGGGTGGAGGCCGGGTGTAAATCTTTATCTCCTGCACTTTTCCTGCAAAATGAAGGAATAAGCGATTGAATCCCTGAAATTATTGGATGGATCATTGCCAAAAACCAGGAGGGAAACAGGAGCTGCTGATCCTGCGTTTATCCAGCGAGCAAAGCACAGGCACAGCTACAGGTGCTGTCGCTCAGGTGTGGCCGTGGTGCTCCAGCTCAGGTGGGTTTAGGAATGGTGTGATAGGCTGGATTTGGGGCTAATTCCAGCTGTTTTTGAGACATCATCTCAGGGACTCTGTGACTTTTGTGCGGCGCCAAGCTCCTGAGCATCAGAGAAACACAAAATGTTTGAGTTGGAAGGGATCTTTAAAGGTGCTCGAGTCCAACCCTGCAGCACTGAGCAGGGACATCTTCACCAAAATCAGGTTGCTCAGAGCCCCCTCCAACCTGGCCTTGAATATTTTCAGGGGTGGAGCATCCACCACCTCTCTGGGCAACCTCATGAAAGAAACGCCTTCCTTAGGTCTAACCTCGATCTCCCCTGTTCAGTTTAAAGCCGTTCCCCCTCGGAATGATGTATTCCATTCTAGGATGGCACCTCTGGGGTTTGAGGCGTGGAGGTGCAGCTCTGGCGGCGTTTGCAGCAGGAGGGGACACAGGGCTGAGCAGCCTGTCCCCCCAGAGCAGTGACAGCACCGGGCTGCGGGTGCCCAGAGCCCAGGGATGGGCTGAAAGCAGCAGGGGCTCCGAGCAAACGCTCTCCAAGGGTCAGCAGCGCTGCTCCCTTCGCGGCAGAGCCCACACGCCTTCCCCATGACAACCTGTTACACGCTCCGAGGGAAACAATATTGCTCTTTTTCTTTATTAGTTACTGGGTTGCCTCTTGCGCTCAGCAGAGCGGCTGCTTCTGCCTCCTCAAATCCGGATCCTTGGGGTGATGGGAGTCGGTCCTTCCACGGGAATTTGTGGGCCAGCAAATCCTGGGGAGAGCTGGCTGAGTTTCCCGGGCGTTGCTGGGCAAGAGCAGCAGTGGGGAGAATGGAAAAGCTGGGAGCAGATGAATCTCTTGCTCCGATTTCCTATCCCAGCAATGCGACCCTGGAGTGACCTGGCAAGGAAGCAGGAGCTGCAGTTCTATGGGAAAAAGGGTAAAAGGAGAATTACAGGGAATTAGGGCACAAGGATTTGGAAGAGGAGCTGGGTAGAGATGTCCCTCTGTCCTCCACAGCGACCACCTGGCACGGGGAGCAGCTCCAAGGTGGGGATTGGAGCTCCAGCACCATTCTGGTGCTCTCCATGGCACAGCCACTGCCCAAATCCATCCTGGTGCTGTCCCTGGCACAGCAGTGCCCAAATCCATCCTGGTGCTCTCCATGGCACAGCCACTGCCCAAATCCATCCTGGTGCTCTCCGTGGCACAGCAGTGCCCAAATCCATCCTGGTGCTCTCTGTGGCACAGCAGCACCCGAATCCATCCTGGTGCTCTCTGTGGCACAGCAGTGCCCAAATCCATCCAGCCCTGAACCCCCGGCTCCAGGGGACATTTCCTTGTCCTGTATCTCAGGGAAAAGCTGCCCCAGAGCATCCCAAGGAAGGGCCAAGCTGAGAACCCAGGCTCCATTCCCGGATCCATCTCAAGCCCCCTCCAGCACCTCGGGCAAACTGCTGGGGCTCTCGCAGCGTTATCAGGCCTGGCCTACTTTGCAGGGATGTTTTGAAGACAAATTTGTGTTTCCCTGGGGAAAAGGGGCTCGTGGAAAACCTGTTCAGCAAAGAAATGGGGCTTAGGCTCCCCGTTTGTAAATGATGTGCTAAGGAGCCGTCTCCAGGGAGAAACTTGCTTTTTCTTCCTCATTCTTTTTTTCCTTCTTTTTTTTTTTCTCTCATGGAAGGAAAAAAAAAACCAAAAACATCAAGATCAAATTCCTGGCTATCAAATCAAAAGATCTTCGGTAACCTCGTCGGCTATTAAAGTCAGATAACGCTCGTAATGAGCACTGCGGTCTCACTCATCTCAGAAGATAAAATAAAAAAAGCCAGGCCAATTTCTTTGTGCTCGCCAGCAGATAAGAGCCTGACCCAGATTGGCAGAGCTCAGCTGCCTCCACAGCTTTGACTTTTCCTGGGGGGAAGCTCGGTTCTGGCTGCGGGACCCCCCAACGCTGAGGTTTCAGACCGGGTGTGATGGGCAGCACCAGCTTTGCTCCCCTGCTTTTGCTGCTTCCCGAACACAAAATCAGTTGAAAGACTAAAGAAAAGGGGAAAAAGAAACCCCTGCTCCACGTTGTGAGCGCGGATCCCTTGGGAATTGCAGCCCGAGGGGGGGAGAAGCAGCAATTGGTGCTTTGGAGAGGATGAGGTTTGCGCTGTCCCTGCGATGCCTGTACATTAATTGTATTTAAAAGTAATTTCTGCCAAGCCTGACCCTTCAGTATCACTAAAAGTTCCTTTTGTCACCGTTTCCCCTTCTTTTTGGCATCCCTGGGAACGGGCAGAAGAGATGGAATGGGCTAAAATAATGCGCTCTGATTGAGTAATGAATAAAGATTAATGAATTTTTGCTACTGTCAATGATTCTACGGCAATTGCTTTAATAATATGAAATTATTTTCTGCTCCAAATTATGATTAATGATACCAACAGAGCATTTGAATCATGGGCCTTGGGGTTTTTTTGGTGAGTTCACTGATTAAATAACTAATACAATAGTTTACTCTTAATTTTTCTATGGGCAGCAGTCACCCACTAATTAATTGGGGCAGCAGGGTTGAGCAAACCTATTGTTTTGTGTATCCAAACTCTCCCTCATCTTCTGACTCCTCACCAACACAATATAAAGGAGCAACAGCTTCTTTTCCACAGTTTTTTTTTTTGATTTTCCACCTCAGGAAGGTGTTCATTAATTATATTTTCAGGGCAGTGGGTTGTTTGTGGGATGAGAAACGGGGGACTCGTGCAGGGATCTCATTTTAGGGCCAGATGGAGACAGAGTGAGCAGGGTCCTGTCCCAAAGCCGAGGGGGGAAGACCAAAAAAGGGATTTTTTTTCACTCCATTCTGGGGCAAACCCATTCTGTTTTGTAAATATTTCACGTTCACTGGCCGTTCCTGGACAAGGGGGGCCTCGTTTGCTCCCCGAAACCTCCACACCTCGGAACTCTTTTCGCGGCTTTGGCACCAGAGATGAATCAGCCGCGGCCTCCCCGCCTCTGCGGGGTGTTAATGAAGCGTTTAATCATTCGCTGTTTCTCTTGCCTTGCCTCCTTTTTATTTCGGTTTGCAGGAATCAGAGAAACACTGGAGCGTGGCAAAAGGCAGCTATTGAACGTCTGCGTCTGTTATTTGCCCCCGTGATGGGGAATTAATTGCCTTTTGATTAATGAGCCCTTCAGAGCTGGGACTGAGAGGAAGGAGGAGAGAGAAGGGGGAGAAAATCAGCGGCTCTGCTCCGACCTTGGTGTTTCCTGCACTGCCAAGAAGGGGTTAAAGAGCCAAAAGCTGGATGGGGAGGAAGGCAGAGGGAGAAATCTTAGTCCTGGCATGTGTCAGAGGAGACAGAGAGAGAGAGAGAGAAATTGAAGCAGCAGTTTAATTCTGTGAGTGCTTTCCCGCCCCTTGAATGGAGAAGGGGAAAATTATTTAATTAAAAATATATTTACTTTTAATGCAAGCATCAATATTTCCATCCGTGCTGATTGTGGAGAGGGGCTGTGCCTCTGCATTTCTAAACACTTGGGAGCTCTGCCTCTCACTGACTCCTGCTCCTGCAGCAGCCCCGGGCACAACCCCCCAGATCCTGAGCACACCTGGATCCCTGTGCACAGCCCCCCAAATCCCTGAGCACACCCGGATCCCTGT
>VYXC01012584.1:1196-17046 GCA_013397175.1 Platysteira castanea | reverse complement strand
GCTGGAAGCGGGGCGCTCATGGGGGAGTTTCAGGACTCCACTTGGGGGGCTCATGAGGAGAGTTCCATTGCTGGGATTGAGGAGGGTCCCAGGGCTGGAATTGCAGGGATTTATGAGGGGCGGCCCAGGTTTGGAGCGGGATGGGGACACCGGGATCCATCCCCAGGGGTACCAGCGCTGCTGGGGCGGGCTCGGCTCCTCGCGTCCTGCTCCGTGCCATGCCATGCCATGCCATATCATGCTGTGCCATGCCATATCATGCCATGCCGTGCCATGCCATGCCATGCCATGCCGTGCCATATCATGCCATGCCGTGCCATGCCGTGCCGTGCTGTGCCATGCCATGCCGTGCCGTGCTGTGCCATCCCATGCTGTACCATGCCATGCCATGCCATGCCATGCCATGCCATGCCATGCCATGCCATGCCATGCCATGCCATGCCATGCCATGCCATGCCATGCCATGCCATGCCATGCCATGCCATGCCATGCCATGCCATGCCATGCCATGCCATGCCATGCCATGCCATGCCATGCCATGCCATGCCATGCCATGCCATGCCATGCCATGCCATGCCATGCCATGCCATGCCATGCCATGCCATGCCATGCCATGCCATGCCATGCCATGCCATGCCATGCCATGCCATGCCATGCCATGCCATGCCATGCCATGCCATGCCATGCCATGCCATGCCATGCCATGCCATGCCATGCCATGCCATGCCATGCCATGCCATGCCATGCCATGCCATGCCATGCCATGCCATGCCATGCCATGCCATGCCATGCCATGCCATGCCATGCCATGCCATGCCATGCCATGCCATGCCATGCCATGCCATGCCATGCCATGCCATGCCATGCCATGCCATGCCATGCCATGCCATATCATGCTGTGCCATGCCGTGCCATGCCGTGCCATATCATGCCATATCATGCCATGCCGTGCCGTGCTGTACCATGCCATGCCATGCCGTGCCATGCCGTGCCATGCCATGCCGTGTCGTGCCATATCATGCCATATCATGCCGTGCCATGCCATGCCGTGCCATGCCGTGCTGTACCATGCCGTGCTGTACCATGCCGTGCCATGCCATGCCATGCCATGCCGTGCCGTGCCATGCCATGCTCTCCCCCTGTTCCTGGGCCCGACGGCCCCGGCCTGGCCGCTGGCCCGGGGTTCAGGAGAGCGCTCTGTCGTGCCTAACGAGGCGCAGTGCCCAGCCAGCCAGAGCAGCCAGCTCGGCCCTGGATTGTCTTTCCCTTTTATTGCCCAGCGGGAGGAGCACGGGGAAGGCCTTGATGTGATTGTAGAGAAAGACAAAATGCCTTAATAGCAGCCGGCGCTGCCTCTGCGGGACCCAGGGGACACTGCAGCAGCCCGTAATAATCACCGTAAATAAAAGGGGATGGCTCTGGTGTGCGGCGTGGGCCGTTAAAACAAGCCCTAGGGTGGAAGGGATGTCTTAAAAACAAGCTGGAGAGGATGTTTCTCTCCTCATTGCCCCTCTAATTCTCCTTCCCCGCATGGCGGAGCAGGGGAAGGCTNATTATATATTATTATGTATTATCTGTGCTTCTCTGCTCCCGTGGCCTTAGGGAGGGGACTCCCACACCCTTAGGCTCAGGCCTGACTTTCTGGCCTGGCAAAACTGAGTCAAGGCTGTGCTTAATCTTCCCAGCCCTCATCCACTGAACACAACCCAAATTTCTCTCCTCTCTCCCTTTACCACAACTCTTTTTCCAGCTTGGTTTTCCCTCTCTGGGTGTCCTGGGGCTATGGAGGGCTCCCTGCATTGGATGGGAGGAGCACTCCAGACTTCCAGCCCNGTGGAAGGGATGTCTTAAAAACAAGCTGGAGAGGATGTTTCTCTCCTCATTGCCCCTCTAATTCTCCTTCCCCGCATGGCGGAGCAGGGGAAGGCTGGCACAGCTCAGCTCAGCTCAGTTTATATTTTTTAACATAAAATCCCGAGCAGCACTTAGGGATTTTATGTTAAATATGTTTCTATAATAAATAAATTGAATGTATTGATATATAAATAGTATTTATAATGTCAGTATTCCATTAATAACAATTTAAATATATTAAATATATTTACTACGTATTATTAATTAATATATAATNTGCATTGGATGGGAGGAGAACTCCAGAATTCCAGCCCGGGGATGCAGAGGAAAAGGAGAGGTAAATGGGGAGGAATGGGGATTTTACTGACAGGGGACGCAGCCACGTCTCTCCCAGGCCCCCTGCCTGGAGTATTTAACTCAAATCCAAGATTTTGCCAAGATTTAGCAGCCCTGGGAGCGATCCTGGATGTGGCATCGGAGCAGAGTTCCTGGGAAGAGCCCCATGGGACACAAGGGCCTCCATCCACCAGAACTAACTCCTGGGAGAGAGAGGATGGCTGAGACAACTCCTCAGGGAGCCTGGGATGAGTCTGGTGTGGGCTGAAACCTCCTTCTTTAATGGCTCGGAGCATGCTGGGCACACAGGAGGTCTCAGGAGGGAAGGGACCTTAAAAGACTCCAGCACAGAGGATGCACGAACTCCTTTTCCTCTCCTATAATCCATGCTCGTCTCTCTCAGGGTGCTTTTCATGGCTTTGCAAGCAACAGATTGGCAGCTAAAACTGTTTCTCTCTCTCTCTTTGCTTCAGCTTCATTCCCCTCTGCAAATGTTTGGCAGAAAGGAGAACCTGCNAAGAAAAACACAAAAAAAAAAAAAAAAAAAAACCAAAAAAAAAAAAAAAAAAAAAAAAAAAAAAAAGAAAAAAAAAAAAGGAGCTGATTAAAAGCCCTGAGCTCTAGCTGCGAAAATGTTTTGAAGCAGCTGTAACTACCTTTATTTTCCACATAACTCTTGCGTGGTGCTGCATTCACACCCTTCCCTGTGCCGGCTGTAATTCCAGGGAGGAGCCGCTGGCACTCGGAGGGAAGGGGTTTTCTTGCCTCATGCAGGGAACCGCTGCCCCACGCCCTCCTGCAGCCCTCCAGGCTGGTCCGGGAGAGGGACATTGTTGCCCTGGTTTTTGCTAAGCCTTCTGTTTTAACCTTGGAGTCAGAATTCTTTCTCACACAGTTTCATGTAAACAATAGCCGATGTTTATTTAACCGTCTATTCTGTTTTTCATTCCTTTTGTGATAAGAGCAAGTTTGATGAGCATCCTTTTTCTCCAGTGGGACTGAGGAGGGAGTGACATGTCCTCCAATCCCTTGTGGAATTGAGAATTCTATAAGATATGATGTATGTAAATAAAGTTGCTCTTTTCCCTCCTTTCTGCTGAACCTAGCAGGTGTGAGAGCGTCTTTATTGTGTTTTCCCAGACACAGGACATCTCCCAGGAACGGCCAGGAAGAGCTCACAGGGGAAAGTCGGGACCCAGGGAAGCGTTTTGGGCTGCTCCACATCCACAGGCCTGAGGCTGAGGCATTCCTGCCCCTGTGCAGGGGCTGCTGAGAGGGGTTTGGGCAGGGCTGGCCCCATCCCATCGCCCTCAGGGGGTTCTGCATCCCTCATCCCACCGCCTTTCTGACTTCCCTTTGCCTCTGTGCTCCATCCCAGCCCCCCCCCTCCTGTTAAATTCAGCTTCCTTTACCCCCCTGCATCTCCCAGGGCATCACCCTGTTCAGAACTTCACCCAGTTCCTGGCGTTATCCCGTTATCCCACATCTGCAGCACAAAGGGAGCTCAGCCTGGGTGTCCCCACCCAGGAGCTGGGAGTAATTCCCAAAACGAACTGAAGCTGCTCAGCCGCTGCTTGAGGGGCTGATGGAGGGAACAGCGGGATTTTGACGTGCAGGTGATGTTCAGGACTTCTGTTCATCCCCTCACTCTGGGCTGTGTGGGAATGATCACATCTCCCCTGGGACGAGGCTCCCCCCCAGCATCCTGAGCAGTGAAAGCGCTTTGCTCCCTCCTGCAGCCTCTCCTGGTCAGTCCTCACCCTCCCCTGTGAGGAACATTCCGATTTTGGAAGCACAGACTGGTCGGGAACGCTTTAATGAAGGCTGGAGGCTACCCAGAGCTGAGCCCTTCCCTTTTCCTGGAGGGGTGTCCTGCTCTTGAGGGAGTTTTCCTGAGCAAATCTCTAAATACATCCCAAGTCACCCCCCAGGAATTGCATTGAGCATCTGCTCTGGTCTCGGAGCATGTGTGGAGGGCGAGGAAAGGCAGGAGAGGGTTGTCAAGCATTTTGGGGTAAATCAGGGGCTTTTCCACCGCTCCTAGAAAAGTGAAGTGAGGAGGAGTCGGGTCTCAGCTCCCTCCTCAAGAAGGATGTGTCAATAAACAGAAGGAAAAGAAGATGGAAAGAAGGAAAGGAAGGAAAAGGAAGAAAAAGGGAAGGAAGCAGGTAAATAGGATATGGATTCAGGAGAGTTTTAGCAGGATCAGTGAGGAGCTTGGGGCACCAAAGGCCCTTTCCCCTCCCTGTTCCCCTCAGGTGGATCAGTGGGGTGAGCTGTGCATTCCCAGCTCCCAAACCCAGGTCCCCACCCCTGGCAGGTGCCTCGGGGGAGGTGACAGCCCCAGGAGCTGGGGAGGGGGCTCAGGTGATCATCCAAAGGACATCCTGGGTATGGGAACATCCTGCTGCCACCCTGAGCCCAGGAACCCCCTGGCCACTGCCCAGCACCCCGGGAAGCCACAGCTGA
Organism: Platysteira castanea; assembly: GCA_013397175.1. Classification (NCBI taxonomy): domain Eukaryota; kingdom Metazoa; phylum Chordata; class Aves; order Passeriformes; genus Platysteira; species Platysteira castanea. Next base: position 12,387 of record VYXC01012584.1, on the reverse strand, counting down.
GAGCTGCTCCTGGGCCTCGGCACCTTTTCCCTGCTCGTTTTCCCCCGCTCCTGGCCAAGCCCTCCATCCCCGGGCGAGGCAGGTGAGTACCAGAGCAGCTGCTGCTCCTGCTGCCACCGAACCCCACAGCAGCTGCTGAGGGAGCAGGTGGCATCCTCAGCTGGCAGTGCCTGGCTGGGGTGTCCCTGTCACCAATTATTCCAGCGCCAAGGAAGTGGTGGGCACTGGGAAGGGGAGGCTGAATTGCACCTGGAGTAGGAACACAGAGTGCACGGACACCTTGCAGAGCCCTGGCTGCTCCTGTGCCCCTGCCCGTGGGATTTGGTGACACAGGACAGCTGCCAGCTGGGAAGCAGGGGATTGACCCTGGAATGGTCCCTGGAGATGGAATCTCTGGCACTGAGCAGCTCCTGGAGCTGCCAGGGGTGTGCCAGCGCTGGCACACAGGCCTGGCTTTCCCTCTCCTGCAGCATCCGGCTGTTTCCAGCACTAAACCCAACAGGAATTCCCAGTTTTGGAGCAGGACTAAAGGCTCCTTGCCCTGATCCACACGGGATGGTGCCATTCCAAACGGACCCCTGGAGTTCCAGCTCTGGCTGAGGGCAGAGGTTGTTCCAAAGCCCCAAATTCCCTGCAACCCAAACCCGTGTGGCCAGAGCCAGCCCTGCCCTCACATCCAAACTACCTCTGGCTTTCCTGCTCTTGGAGCTGAATTTTTTCGGGATGCAGCGAGTCATGGGGAAGGGGGAGAAAGCCCAGGAGCAGCCTCCTGCTCTGCTCCACCTGGTGGGAGCCAAACCACCCAGGAGCAATCCTTCGGGATATGTTTATGGGTATTTCTCACCAGCAGAGCAGCCAGGGGCCAGCAGTGATTTGGTGCCTCAGCAATCGCACCCGGAGCTGGAACCTCATTCCCAAGATGTCCTGGCAAAGCAGTGGCATTGTCACAGCCAGGGCAGGCTGTGCCTGCTGTGTGCCACGTGTGCCACCAGCCCTGTGCCAGCACAGCCATGCCAGGGAATGCTGGGCTGCTCCGTGCCCGGATTCCTCCACGCTCCCCATCCCACCCATCAGAGCCCTGCCACCCCAGCCACCTCATCCACAACCTCTGCCCAAGGCAGGGAACATTTATTTGGGAGCTCTGCATTCTCTTGAGGCTCTGCTTTGCTCCCCTGCGAGGATCCCTGGAAATCCATGTCCTGCAGATAACTGGGATTGTTTTAGCACCACGGGAGCTCACGTGCTCTGCCTGGATTCCAGAGATGGGATGGGGATGGGAAAAGCATTCCCAGCCGTGGGAAATGATCTCCTACTCCTGGACAGCCTCTCCGGGGCCCGCTGCCTGTCCTGTGGGCACTGCCAAGGACACGAAGGGCCGGGATGGGGACAGTGCCCACCCTTGGGCTGGGCCTGTCCCCATCCTGCAGGAAAAGGGCCAGGAATGGGCAGGGCAGGAGATGCCTGAGTTATCCCTCAGGTGTTGCCCTGGTTTTTGCTAAGCCTTCTGTATAACCTTGGAGTCGGAATTCTTTCTCACACAGTTTCATGTAAATAATAGCCAATGTTTACTTAACGGTATTTTCTGTGTTTCATTCCTTTTGTGATAAGAAAACTTTGATGAGCATCTTTTCTCTCCAGTGGGATTGGGAAGGAAGTGACATGTCCTCCAATCCCTTGTGGAGTTGGGAACTGAATAAGACATGACATATGTAAATAAAGTTGCTCTTTCCCCTCCTTTCTGCTGAACCTGGCAGGTGTGAGAGCATCTTTATTGTGTTTTCCCAAACACACTCAGGGGGCTGAGTTATCCTGAATAAACACAGCCACGAATCCTCGTGTCCCTATAAACCCAACCTCCTTCCTCTTGCACTCCTGGGATCCTCCCTCCCTCCGGGAGCTGTTGGAGGTGCTGTGCTGTGGGAGAGGGCACTGCCCTGGCAATTCCTTGGGGAAACCAGAGGGAAAAGGAGCACTTCGACTCTGAACTCAGCTCTGCAGCCTCAGCTTTCCAGGGGCTGCTCCTCCAAATACACTCGGGATGTACCCAGGGATGGAGCAGGCTCAGGATGACCCCCGTGTGCTGCTGGAGGCCTGGGATGCTGCAGCTCCTGTTCCGGAGCCCCCAGGGACACCCCACGGATCCGAGGGGAGCTGGGAGCCCTTGGAACAGCGCTGGAGCTACGGAGGTACAGGGCAGAGGCACGGCAGGGGTTGGGAAAGAGGCTTTTATCAGATCCAGTGGTTCCTGCTGAGGGATCAGAGCGATGGGTAAAGGACCTGTGGGTCGGGACAGAGACATTCCCGGCCTGGGAATGGGATCCATGGAGGGAAATGAGCTCCAGGATGCACAAAAAGCAGCTTCCATTTGTAGTTCTGAGTCAAATGTTTTGACTTGGGGAAGAGTTTTTGCAGCTTTCTTCTCCTCTTAATGTGTTTTGAATATTTTTTTTTCCCTTTATCCTTTCCGTAAAAAGCGGAAAATTTTTGTAAAAGCCTTTCTTGGTTAAAATCTGCAATTTCTAATTCAAAAAACAACTTGTTTTTCCCTCCCCCCTTTTTTTTCCTGGGGTACAGCTGGAGTTTCTGATGAGGAAATGGCACTGATGCTGATCCCAGCAGAATTCCCAGATGTTTTCCAACCCAGACCCCCATGCTGGATGAGCCACGTTTTCCCCCAGCTGCAGGTTAATGGGATTTTCCACGCTCGCTCCCACATCCAGAGGATTCCCTGCATCCCGCAGGAGCTGGGAAATCCCACCAGAGCCCTGTGGGTCCCAGCAGCCGTGTGGTTAAGCCTGCCCTTAATCTCCCAACCCAAATATCTTCTCCTTTATCAGGTGTGACCCAAAATCCATGGGATCAGCGGAGGAGGAGGTTCATGGATTGGGGTTGGGATGCAGGGGAGAGCCCCCAGCAGCAGCCACTGAAAAGGGCAGAGCCCAACCACAACCTCACGGAGAGCGAGGAGGCTCCAAATCCTAAAATAAATCCTATTAAAGCAAGGGGAAAAAAAGCTCAAATAGGATTTATTTTAGGATTTGCATCTGGAGATGCCTCCCCCTCCCCTCTGGGGGAGAGCCAGCGCTGAGGGGAGGTTTTGATGCTGAAGTTCAGCTCTGTGCACCCTCAGGGCTGCTTTTGGAGGGGATCCTGGGCTGCTTGGGGGTGAGAGATGCTCTGGGGTGAGGGTGGAGATGGGGCACTGCAGGAGCCTCCCCGCTGGAATCAGCTGGGATGAGCTCATTCCCCGAGCAGGAGGATTGGCAGGAGCACCGAGAGGATGGCTGGAAATTAAAAACAAACAGAGGAGAGCCAAGAATGGTTTTTTGGGGAATGTTCCATGGGTTCTTTTTAGGGTCTGGTTGTAGCCCGGCACTCGCTGGTTGTGTTTGCACTGGAAATAAGATAAATGTGACACCTGCTCCAGTTAAGCTTTCCCTCCCTCTTCCTCCCTCACCCTGAAACTCCCCAAAATTTGGTAAATTCTTTTAAGAATTTGCCAAAAAAGATCGAGAAGCAGGGGGAGATGCAGGATGATGTGCCTGATTAGTGATTCTCCGAGGCGAGAAGAAATCATTTGCCCACAACGTGGAGCACTTTTGATTGGGAAGAACTTTGGATTCCGTGCTCAAGCCAGGAGCAAAAAGTGGGATCCCAAACCCAGGAATGCTCGTGTCCCTCCTGTTTGTCACAGGGGGGCTTTGTGTTGCTGTTGAAACGAGGATGAGGAAATGGGAGTGAAAATGAGCAAATATCCAAACAGGATTCCCAGTCCTACAGCTCCCAGGGCCAGGATGGAGGGAGGATCCAAGGAGTGCAAGAGGAAGGAGGTTGGGTTCACAGGGACGTGAGGATTCCTTGCTCTGTCGTGTTATTCTTCTTTTTAGCATGTTTTGTTCAGGGAAATCCCATTCTCTGCTGCCCGTGCAGAGCTGGGGATGCACTTCCAGCCGGGAAGGCTTTTCCTAAAGGTTTGGGGAGCAGGGCTTGGCTGGGGGGATTCAGATCAGGAAAAGCTCTGTCCTGAGCAAAGATCCCAAGCCCAGCCCGAGCAGGGACAGCTCCAGTGGATTGATTCCATTCCTCCCACCACCATTAAACCCAGCAATGCAAAACTTGGGATCATTTCTCCCCATCTCTCCACACGGATTTTAAATATCCCAGGAAACAAACCGGCAATTCGCCGTTTCCTCCCAATAATTCGCGAAGAAGGAGCGAAGAAAATATTGCCCCAATCGTGTTAATTGGGCGCTAATGAGCCATTGCCCCGCTCCGGGAACTGTGTGTTTATGTCTCCCCACCTTCATCCTCCTCATCCCCCTCCTGCCGACGGCCCCGATCCCGGAGCACCAAGGACTCGGGGTGGACGTGGGGAAGCAGAGAGGGAGCGGCGCGCACGGAACGAGCTGTTTGCTTTCCCCTGATTGCTGCTATTAATAAAACATCGCATTCAACCAGGGCTGGAAGGACATAATTGGGATCATCCATCACATTTCCAGAGGAGAAGAGCTGCCGGTCGTCAGCCCAGCGGAGCAGCCGCTGCCACTCCAGCTGAGCGGGGACAAGGGGCAGCCCGGTGTCCCCATGGCTCGGATCCGTCCCCTCCCCAAAATCAGCACCGTTTTTGTCCCTTTTCTGCCTTTCTTTTCCATGGGCAACGGCAGGATCTGGGGAAAGGAGAGCGTATCAGGTGGGACCACACGGCCAAGCCAGAGTCTGCTGGGATTTGGGACTGAGGATTTGGGATTGAGGATTTGGGATGTCCCAGCCCTGAAGTTGAGCAGGACTTCGAGCAGCCTCAGAGGTGGCCCTGCCCTGACCAAGAGGGTCTCTGAGGTTCTTCAAAACCGTTCTGATCCATGATTTGGGGTTTAAGGGTGATCTCTGTCCACGGCCAGCTCCTCCTCATTCCTCACAAAGACAGAAGCTCCTCCACCCCTTTTGCTGGCAAAGAAACACCCCTGGGATTCACTCCAGGAAATTCCCTGGCAGCAGGGAGCAGGGCAGTTGGAATTCCAGCCACTTTTCAGGGCAGCTGGAGCCATTCTGGGAAGAGCTGACCCAGCAACACCAGCTGGAGATTGATTTTTCCCGATCCCAGTGATTTGTGCTGGGCTAATTCACCTCTTCCCTGGCAGCCAACAACTCATCCCCGTGTTCCCAGAGGGGCACAGGGATGGATTGGAGCTGCTGGGCTGGCAGTGAAGTAATTCTCTCTGCCCCAAATTCCCACTGTGGTTCTACACTGAAAATCCTTCCAAGGGCTGCAGAACCCCTGGGTGTCCCTGAATCTCCAGCCCTGGATCAACCCTTAGTCCGAGCTCTATGAAATCCCTTTGCTGGCAGCTCCTGATTGCCACGTCCAGACTAAATTTCCAGCGGGGAGTTTGTTTGGTCCTGTTTCTCTGAAATTCAATAAATCCTTTAATATTTTGCCCCGCTCTGAGCGTATTTGTCACTTTAACTTACGGCTCTTGATGGCTCTGAGACATCAAACAGGTCAAATCCCTTTGGTCTGGCACCGCGCAGGATTTTTCTCCTGGAACTCTTCCCTGAATCCTCAGATTTTCTTCACATCTCCAAGACTGGCTGGACAGAACGAGGCAATTCATTAGGAATGTCCTTTATTATGGAAGTAAAACCCCCAGTGATCACCTCCCCGTATTTATTCTTTATTTTCCCATTCCTCGTGCTGCTAAAACAGCAAATAAATGGGGCCATACCCATTTATCAGGCTGATAACAAGCACTAATGACCCTACAATAAAACCAGAAGGAGAACTGGCGAGGCAGAGATTAAGAAAAATAAGATAAACGCACGTGGGCTCATTTTTTTAAAGCACGTCCCTAATTTCAGAGCATCGGGACATGATCGCAGCCGAAAATATGGCCATCCATCAAAATCCTGTCACGGGGAGAGGCCGGGACTCGTTCAGGCAGTGAGGAGCTGAAGGAAAAGCCGGGTTTCAACGCGGAGCTGAGCAATCCGAGAGGAGGATATTCCATTAATGGCATAAATGGATCATAGTAAAAGTCCATTCTGACACGTCAGTGCTCCCGCTCCGTGCCAGGAGAGAAATCCCAGACGGAAAAGGCTTTTCCGTGGGGCAGCGCCCGGGTCCGGGCATTTCAGGGGTTGGGGTTCAGCTCCCGGATCTCCCTCGGGTTGTTTCAGCCCGAGCTCTGCCCCAGTGCAGCTTCCAGGTCAAAACCGGCTTTCGCTTCCCGGCTTGGCGGTGGTTCTGGGGGATGCCGGAGGAGCAGGGGACGGAGCAGGGCTGTCACCATCCCGGCCCGGCGCCAGGGACCTCCCCGGCAGCCCCGTCCCGCTGCATTTCCCCGAACCCAGCGCATCACCCGCTGCTGTCACTCCGCTAATTGCTTATCTGAGCACCGAGCATTAATTACGGGCACTTCACCTCCTGGGAGAGCGCTTGGGAACCGCCGCGTGCTCCTGGTTTTGCGGGAATTCCCTGATCCCCGCTCTGGGAGCTGCTGGATTCGCACACGGTGCTGCCTCTGCAGCGCCCCAGCAGAGCCCCGACCCCCACACCCTGCCCGGAGCCCCAGACCCCAGCCCAGCACCCCAGCCCCGCTCCAGGCAGCGGGAATCAGCCGGGGAAGGAGGAATTGGGCTCTTCCCTGCAGCTCCAGGGGCTCCCTGCTATCCTTGCCCACCTCACAATCCGTTTGTGTTGTTTGGAGGACTCCAGCCTGAGCTGGGACTTCCAGGGAGAGGAGGAGATGCTTATCTGGGCTTTTTGTCCAGTTTTGGGCAAAATCCGGCATTTTCAAGAGATGGGAATTTTATTTTATTTTATTTTATTTTATTTTATTTTATTTTATTTTATTTTATTTTATTTTATTTTATTTTATTTTATTTTATTTTATTNTTTTTTTTCTTTTTTCTTTTCTTTTTTTTTTTTTAATGAATTGAAGGTTTGAAAATTTGGGAAATAGGAGCCAAGAGGGAACGGCAGCTTGTGGTGTGGAGCTGATCCAGCTGCTCTGAGCTGTCGGCTCATTCCATGAATCCAACCCTAAACTGCGTCTTGAGGCCCCTCCGAGGAGAAAAGCACCAATTTGCTCCGAGCTGAACGGGACTGAAGGGCTTTTCCCTCTCCCTTTAATTAAAAGGGATTCCCATTTAATGGAAAATGAAGCCAGACAGAGGAGCTCTCGCACGGAGAGCAAGGAAAAATAAAGGAAATAAAGGAAATAAAGGAATACATCGCGGAAGCTGGAACCCGACAGGAAATGTTCATTTGGGGGAACACTGTGATGCAGAGAATGGGGCTGCTCTCGCTTCCAGCCAGACTGAGCACACAGAGGCAAAAGTAAAGAGCAGAAAGAAAGGCTCCAGTGGATTTTCTGGGGTGAGTGAGGGTCCTGGGAGCCAGGAGGGCGCTGATGTCCCCTCCTAAATCCCCATGACANGGAAGCTGGAACCCGACAGGAAATGTTCATTTGGGGGAACACTGTGATGCAGAGAATGGAGCTGTTCTCGCTTCCAGCCAGACTGAGCACACAGAGGCAAAAGTGAAGAGCAGAAACAAAGGCTCCAGTGGATTTTCTGGGGTGAGTGAGGGTCCTGGGAGCCAGGAGGGCGCTGATGTCCCCTCCTAAATCCCCATGATCTCCTGGGCTGCCCGGGGATTCCAAGGAGATCCCGCCCTGTGCTGACCCTGCCGCTGTGGGGCACAAAGGACGGGGACAGTTCGGGTGCCACCTTTGTCGTTTCCAGGGTAGGAACGCTCCAAAGCAGGAAGGAATTTGCAGGATGGGATGCGGGATGGAATTTGGGGTTTGCTCAGGGCCTCGCCGGGGCTCTGCCATCCGTGGAGCAGCGAGCAGGGATCTCCTCCAACAAAACCCCGAGCTCATCCAGCCTCCCAGCCTTTCTCCTCTTGAAAAAGTCACCCTGCAGCTGATGTCACAGCCCCCCTGGGTGCCAGCAGGGTCACGCTGCAGGGTCTCCTCTCCCAGAGACTCCCTGGGAATCTCCCTGTGATGGTTCCACCCCATCCCAAATATTTTTCCCTCCCATCTTTATTTCCATCCGTCCAAGGCTCCCGGGTGCTCTGTGCTGTCCCCACAGCCAGACCTGGTCTTGCTGCCACAGCTGGGGGACTTCTGGGGCTGGGAGGGTGACAGCAGAGGGGTGACAGCACAGGGGTGACAGCACAGGGTGACAGCACAGGGTGACAGCACAGGGTGACAGCTCAGGGTGACAGCAGAGGGATGACAGCACGGGGTGACAGCACAGGGTGACAGCAGAGGGGTGACAGCACGGAGGTGACAGGAACATCCCGCTGGGAACTGTTCAATAAGCTGGGCTTGGGGTCTGGGGAAGACAGGAGGGGTTTTTCTCGCTGTGTTTTCAGCCCCCAGACCCAGCACAGCCCTGCCCCAGCACCACCAGCACCAAGCACAGGTTCCTTCCCGACCTTCTCACCACGGCCCTTCTCTGTTTCACAGGAAAGCTGCCTGGAAGGTTTCTGGATCCCAGCATTTCTAGATCCCAGCATTGCTGGATCCCAGCGTTTCTGGATCCCAGCGTTTCTGGATCCCAGCATTTCCAGATCCCAGCGCCTCTGGACCCCAGCATTTCCAGGTCCCAGCATTTCTGGATCCCAGTGTTTCTGAATCCCAGCATTTCTGGATCCCAGCATTTGCAGATCCCAGCTTTTCTGGACCCCAGCGTTTCTGGATCCCAGTATTTCCAGATCCCAGCATTTCCAGATCCCAGTGTTTCTGGATCCCAGCATCTCTGGACCCCAGCATTTCCAGATCCCAGCATTTCCGGATCCCAACATTTCCGGATCCCAACATTTCCAGATCCCAGCATTTCCAGATCCCAGCGTTTCCAGATCCCAGCATTTCTGGACCCTCACAGCCAGCCAGTTTCTCCTCCTGGAGCAAAGACCAGCTCAGAGGGACTCTGCCAGCTCGGGTCACTCCGTGTCTGGTGCAGCCACTCCCCGCAGAGCCACCTCCCAGCACCGATGTCACCCTGCCCCGAGCGATGGTGGCTCCCAGCAGTGATGAGGAAGTTACCCGAGCTCAGGGCAAGCCCAGAGTGAGGAGATGACTCCTGAGCCAGGATTTGCTTCCTGCTGGAACAAGAGCAGCAGCACTGGATGCCTCCCTGTGAAAAACGAGGTTCACTCTCCTGTGAGAATTTAAAAGTTTAATAAAAGGACAATAAGGGACAGGAACAATAAAGCAAAAGTTACAGCGCTGGGTACCCTTGGCTCCAAGCCAAGAGCACCCCTGCTATTTCAGAGACACCCTTTACACACCTTTACTGTTAATGCATATTCATAAACAATTATACATATTCAAACCTTTCCCCCAAACTAGTTTACATTTTCTAGGAAGTGTTTANGTTTATCACACTCCCTATCCTTGGGATCTCTCCAGGCTCCTGCTCCCGGCTGCTGTCCTGGGAAGGACGATGGATCGGGGTGACCCAACACTGCCCTCTCCTCACCCAGGCACTCTCTGCACCTCCCACAACCCAGAGAATCCCTGGATGCAGATTTCACACCTCCTGACCCGGGCTCTGCCCGGATTTCCCTCTGCGTTTCTGAAATGGAGACACAAATGATCTGGGGCACATTAATGCAGCCCCCAGAGTTTACGGAAGAACTTTGGAAGGAAAGAGTCCTTAAAAACACGGAGCTGAGGATAAAAGGACGTGGAATGCAGTCCAGGAGGTGCCAGGCTCATCTCTGGATGGAGGAAATGCCGGAGACTTCTCCTCTCCACGCTCCAGTGAGGAATCTGCTCCAGCGCCTGGTGGGAAACCCTTAATGAGGACAGGGATTAATGGCAGAGCGGGAAGTGCAGGAGCAGCTCACTGAAGAGGAGCTGCCAGCTCCGAGAGCTGCCCGCGGGGGTGTTGGGCTGGCAGGAGATCCATCCCAAGGGCGGCCGAGTAATTCGGGTCCTGACCCCAGCTCCAGTGAGGGAAGTGCGGGAGTGACAGCACAGCCAAGCACATCCCGGGGGAGAAGGGAGGGAAAAGCGGTCGAATTCCTGGTGGGGTTTAGCTGCAGTGCTCCCGGGCTTCTCCTGAGGGCAAATCCAAGCAGGGGAAGTGTGTGCTTCTGCTGTAGGGAGTGGGGCTCCCGTCTGATGAGCCAGCAGATTCCTTGGAAAAAAGAGGTGAGGAATACATCAGGGAAGGAGAAGAGCTCCTCTGTGCAGAGGAAAACTCGGCACAAATTAGGCAGGAATACAGTTAAACTCAGCTTTAGGAGCTGTGAACGAGGTTTAGGAGTTAAGGAGGAAATAATCGATGCCCTTTTAAGCCAGCGAGCTTTCGGTCTCTGTGGCTGTTAGCTCCAGACACTGAGAGATAAGAGAAGAATAAACAACTTTGAACGTGAACCTTGCAGGCTCCTCCATCTTTTCTGGCTCTGGCACGGGACTTTTTAAGATTAAGAGCTAGCCACAAAAAACTGCACGCACCCTCTGGGGGCAAAAACCCCCTCACCCCAGGGGAACAGGGATTGTTCTGGGAATGGAAAGGTGCCTCTGCCAGTTTTCTCCACCCCACGAGGGAATTGTGATCAATCCAACTGCTCTCCAGACCCTCCTGGTGACACTCCTGGTCAGGGCTGGCAAGAGCTGGAGCGAGGTTCCTGCACACGTGGAGAGCAGGAATTGGGAAGGGTGGGACACAGCTGGAGACCCCTCAGCAAGGGAGGAGGCAGAGGAAACAGAAGGGAAAGAACGGGAGCACTCCCAGCCTCCCACTCAGCTTTGGGTCGCCTCTCCCATGCCATGGAGAGGAATCCCAGTCAGTTTCCATCCTGCTGCCTCTCTCCGGGGCTCACGGGCTGTGGGAATTCCCTCCGGGATCTGCCCCACCCTGCTGCACGGGCAGGGACAGGTCTGTGACTCCAGGAGCTGCTTACAAGGAGAGTTTGGGGGAGCTGCGCGTGTCCTAAACCCTCACGGCACCCCAAAAAGCTGTGAGCCAGTGCAGGGGTCAGGAATGCTCCCCCAGCTGCTTCTGTCGTCCCGGGAAAGCCCAAATGTGTTGGGACAGGCTAAAAAAAGCCATTTTCACCCAGGTGAGCAGCCCCGAGGCAGGAGGGAGCAGAGAGAGGAGGTGCAGGTCCAGCAGCAGGGCTGAGTCAGGAGTTTGTTTAACCTGACTGATGCCTTAGGTTTTAACTGTT
>VYXC01012583.1:141516-170400 GCA_013397175.1 Platysteira castanea | reverse complement strand
AGTTAGCTGCTTTTATGTGCTGAGTCTCCTCCCACAGCCATATTTCACGGGCCTTATTCCCGAGCATTCGGGCATTTGTCCCCACGGGCTAGGGGCGGCGGGGTCACTCGCGGTCTGATTGTGAAAGCTTTCTCTGCCGGGACTGGCTGCCAGGCGAAGCCTCTGCGGGGGACAGCGCTACCAGCACATGTATAGCCCTCAGAAGAATATAGCATATGTTGAGGCATGAATAAAAATCAGATTGATCCCTCTCAACCACCTCACGTCATTGCCAAGGACAGGGGGAAGGGACTCTCTTCCAGGGAGAAGAGGTGCTTTTCAGGGCAGCTAGGTGTGGTGGAGGGGACAGTGGGGTAATAGTATATTGTTGGAGGATTTCGTGTGAATCGTTACTTTCTCGTGTTGTTGCTGTTCATTTTCTGATCCCGTTGCTGTTTCCAGTAAATTATTCTTATCTCAAACTTTCGTGCCTTTCATTCTCCTCTCCAGCCCTCTCAGGGGGAAGAGGAAGGGGGAAGCAGTGCATGGTTTCAGGAGTCTCAGTAGGAGCACTAAATTCGGGAGCACCAGTCCTAAACCACAACAGCTTGCAAACCCACTTTATTGTACAATTTATAAGAGCTACAGAAATAAGCAGACCAGATAAAAGTGGGAGGAGGCATCATTAGACAGTGTACTTAAGAAGTATGGATCACTTCAATGTTACTTGCTGCCTCACCTAATTTTTCCTTTATTTTTTAGTACAGGCCATTATTTGTATAATTACACAAGCAAAAGAATTAATGAAAAAAAGCTTTTACAGTGAGTTTAAGTTACAAACTTCAAGAGGTAAAAGGCAATTTAGTTACAGAGTTCACTGTTAGAGGTCTCTGTAGAAGATAAAAGGTGAGAACAGGTGAAAAGGTGAAAATACTAGAGACAAATAAGATATGTACCACAAGACAGAATAAAAATTTGTGAGAAATTTTGAGAGTCTGAAGATATTAGTATTTAACATAGTTCAAGATGTTAAATTAGTGGAAAATAATGCATCAGGAAAAAAAATTCTATGCTTATCATCACCAAAGCAGGAGCTTGCAACTCTTCTTTTGCAGATGCAGAGAAGAGAGCATACAGAACGTGTGGGGGACTGGACTGTCTCAAAGGGGTATTTGACATGGGAGAAGAATGGTTATAACCAGCTGGAAAACATGTGAGATTTCAGGCCATCAAAAATACTAACTCTATGTAAAAATGGTTTTTCACCTGTTTTACTTTTTTCTCATCATTTTTTTCCCCTGAGTGTACATTTTGCAGGATAAATGCCTGCTATATCACTGAGCCAAGTGATATGATAAGAATAGAAAGGGCTGCTGTGTAATGAGAGGACACATTCTAAAACCTGTTTTGTTCTTAAAAAAAAAAAAAAAATTAGGTTCCCACAGTATGTATTTCATATAGGTACACAGTACTGTGATATACAGCAAGATATTTTTTGAATAGGGAATGACAGAAAGACGTAAAATACCTAAGTTGCTTTACTGCTCACGTTTGAGTATCTGCCTTAAAAAGACATAATTTACACAGACATTGTTAGGGGAAACAAAACCGAAGTGTAACAGAATCTACACATTAAGGTAAAGAATGCATTTTTTCTCTAGTAAATAATTTTTAGAGATTGCAGAAGTTCCAGGGAAGCCTTAACAAGTATTAAATTACTGAAGAAAGGAAGTTGATAAAAGATATGAAAGAATTTCTCTAGAAATCTCATTTTTTTCAAGATAGAATGACAGCTATTTAGGGAAAACTTGAGAAATTTGTCTGAATGAGAAAGCAAATGAGACTATTTTAATAGAAACACAGAACTTGAAAATACACAGAAAAATCAGATCTTTTAACTCAGCAAAGAGCAGCATTGACAGAATGGTAAGTAGAAAGCTTCAAACATCAAGAAAATTTAGTCTGGGGAAATGCAAACATTTATTGGAGTGAGTTAATTCACTTCATATTAATTTAAATCTAGAAGATATTTCAAAATACATAAAAAGCTATTAAAACCCTGTGTAGTTTTCTCTGGTGTTATGCTCACTGTTCCACTGTCTTTTTGGGTCTAAAAGTTGATGGTCTGGGAAGGCAGTACAGTGAACTGTGAGAATCCCAAGCTCATTCACCAGAGTATCATACTGATAGTATCTGCTTCCTCACTTTAGCATTGCTGGGAGTCACTTTCATATGCTTGCTAATATGCTTTATGGCTTACTCTTTTTTGCTTTGCATGTCCTTGTTGTATCTGAATTTACAGTGTATGGCATATTTATCTATTTGAAGATTTGTGTGGGTTGTGGAATTTTTAAGATTTCTATGTGATCTTTAAACTGGTTTTACACAGTTCTTAATGATGCATCTCTTTGATGACTAGTAACGTCCATTGGTGAGGTCCTGGGGCTTCCAATATTAGCTGGTGCCCACACATTTGAAGTTCCTTCCATCACCCCATGCCTGTACTTGCCAATACTGTACTATTATTTAGGGTCACAGGTAGTTTACAAAGAGGAAATACTAGGTATTACTGTCTCTTCCTTACAAAAGATATACAACATGGTTTCACCACAAAGCTAAACAGAAGTAAGCAAAAGCTAAAACCAAGGCTGTAATAATCACCTGTCATTTGATCATTGCTATTACAAGCTAAAACACAGCTCCAAGCTGGTCAGGACCAGTGTGTTTGAAGTCTGTGTTGTTAGTTTAACATAAATCCTTTAAGCCTGTTACAATTGTACTCCCTGGGTTACAAGGCTATGCTTGTGCACTTGTCAAAATAGCAAAGGTCACTAACAGTGAAGGAGATAACAAGAACAAGGAGAGAAACACTAGCAGCCTTCTCCCCTCAGGAGCTGGCACTCAGTACTGAATCTGTCACCTAATGCTATATTGCATTGCACTCAGAACTGTTACTGCAGCTGAATGTGAAGAAATTAATTTCAGAAACTAAAAAAAGGGGCACAACTGGAAATTCTTATAAAGTTGATCTTCAGGCCAGAGAAACCTATAAACCAACATAAAATATTTTTTTAAATAAGTGCACTGGCACTTAGATACAACTATAAGAGACGAATGCTTGATAATAATGTTGCTACTTCATATATATGCCTGCAATTAATATGGTGGGAATTACAGTAAACCCACTGTCTTTTCAGTTGAAGTAATTTAAGACTGTGAAGACTTAAAGATGCAATTACATTCTCAAAACACTGTGCCCATAAGACAAGCCACCACAACAGAACTTGAGATAAGTGCAGATGGCACAGCAGGAAGCAGCTAATTCCAGGCCTAACTGAAGTAAAGTTTTGGTTAGCATCTGGACAAAAATTCCCACCATGGCAAACTGGGGGAAGGGGAGCAAGTGCTTATGTGCATGCCATTTCAAATTATGAGCACAGCATCTACACCCCATGAATACCCAGGACTTGGACTGTACAAAAGTGGTACCTCCAGAAGAACAACTTGGGACACCAACACTAAAGACCAAGGTGAAGAAGGACCAGCAGGGTCCATGTAGTAGTAATATCTTTTTCTTAATATCTCCTGTCTCTCTGACTCTCTTTCTTTTTCCCCCCAGCTTCTCTCTTCCTATTACTTTCTCTCTCTGTACCTCACATTTCCTGTTAAATAAAATCTGAACTATTGACTTTGGCACATGGTCATGTTTGCCTCTTAATCTGAGCAAAGTCATTTCTTACAACTGGATCATAACATAATTTTGCTGCCAGATTTGGGATGCTGTTCTTCTGTATGAACATTTGGAAACCTTGCCATGGCCTTGTTCTGAGGAGGTTGTGTTAACTTTGAAAATTTTGCAACTGATTTCCTCTGAGGGAATCTGTATGTGGGTTATGTAGCTCCCTCTGTGGGAATTTCTGGGAAAATGGCTGTCCTCGGTGGCCAGTGTGAAGAAAATATTTTGTTGTCCTTCCTTGAAAATTTGTTAGTCCATCGTCTACCTGGGGCAGAGGGGCAACTAATTCCACCCCTCCCGTGGAGGGGAGTTGGCATAAGAAAATTGGGATAAAGAGTGATTGGTAACCCAGAAACTTAAAAAATGAAATAATACTATTTTTACAAGATTTGGTGAAAGAATTGCACTCTCAGTTAAATGAGGAAAATGAAAGAAGGCTGCAGGCAGAGCTGCTGCTTGCTGATGCCCATGATCATTTTAGGAAGCTTCAGATGGAACTTTGGAATATGTGTGAAAGAATTGCAGGGAAAGAATTGCAGGATGTAGAAGCTGTGACATTCTCAAAACATGGTCTTGTGACTCAGACCTTTTGTGTTTGGTGGAGTTGAGACACAGTGAGTGAATCTGTTGTTCGGATAAAAAGCAAGACATATTGTTTGCATTGGAGTCTGATGACCAGGAGATAGTATTATGACCTTTGATTAAAATTGAAACTACAAATAATTGTCAAGGTCAGCAAACCTCTGCTAAAATGGTGCCCTGTGCATCTACTGAGATGTCAAAGTCTGACCATAAATAAGCCAAGATTGAAATCCAGTCAGTATTAAAGCAGTGGAATGCCAAGAGACTTGGTAATGCTTCCTGGACATCAACGAGTTAAAATTACTGCAGTAAACGAAGCAAGGACTAGCTGCTGAGGTTAATTCATGGCTCTCATGTGAGAAATGGAGATCTGTTAATCTTAACCCTAAAGGAAACCCTGAGACTGCACTATCACAATACTGGGGTTTTTCTGCAACACAGAATAAAATTTCCAAAGTTATAGCTAATTTGGCTTTACTAACAGCTGCAGTATTAAATACTGCAAGCCTAAAGTTAGAATTTCTGACGCTAGCACACATGTGCTTTGGCACTGGAGGGATGGTCGCACACTTCCCTTGTAATTCTCTAATCTGGCCACTTTATGACATCTCTTATAATTAAAAAGTCTTACTCAAATGAAAACTGGGTCAAAATTTCACAGTAAAAGCGAATAAAGAATTACAAATGTGCATTGGAAAGATTTAACCAGAAACTGTATAGTTCCTAGGAGCTGGTTGAGTTTGGTAAACTCTGAGATAATTTGTCTAATGGCAAAGAAGGTATTTATAGTCTTATAAAAGATGATTTACCTTTGAGAGGTTTATTTCATCATCTAAAGAATATTGATCTCTTCATATATTTACTCCTTGAGATGGTTTTTTGTCTGACAATTTTAAAACTAACTTGTGTTTATAGAAAGATTTCCCACATATATACACAGTATTTTTTCCATTTTGAACACACATGCATATTCTGTGAAACTTTAATACTAGCAGTAGCTAAATACAACTCCTTTTATTTTTTTCTAGAATCTTACACATCATTGCAAAGAACTGTTAGCCTTGATATGTGACTGGTCAGTAATATTTTGCAGAGAAATGGCTGGGTGCCAGTAACTTCCGTAACATACAACATCTTGTGACTCCTCATGACAGAGCTGTGGGCAAGGCTTCAGTGCTCTAAATACCCATAAACACTGTTCAGTATGCAGAATTGTGAAGCAAGGCCACACTGGGATATGACACTTAGGGTTTTTTCCATATTTTTCCTTTGAAGCTCATTGCTTTTCTGTCTTTTGTTGCTGTCTTAGCTCTGGTTTTATTTTCTGCTTTGTCTTATCCCTCCTGAGCCCTTATTGTTCAACTTACATTTTGAATTGCTTAATTTGTTAAGATGGTGGAAGTGTATTTATCATTTATTCAAATGACTATATGACATTATCATATTCCTGTACTCTAGAACATACAACTCCATCATCATCCTCACTTACATAATACTCAAAGTTATTTCAAATGTATGTGCAATAATTTTCCATCCACCCTAGGGACTTGGTTATTCATAGGGTACCGTGCCTTCAAAGACATGCAGTGTGATTGAATTTGTTGTGAATCATTTATAAATACAAAGTAAACCTAGAGTTGCAATGTGATACATATGAATGTTATCTCTGCGTACACAGGACTCAGGCAATACATTAAAGCATGAAACACCAAAACAACAAAGGCCTTTAGTACTAAATTATGTGGAATTTCTGCCATGGCAACATTAACAATGTTGGCTTGTCAGAGCTGCCAGCAGTTTAATCTGTGATATTTCTGGTCATGGATTTCCCCCAAAACTCAAAGTTGTACTGATGACAGGGCTGGGGTGCTGGTTAGATGGAGGGTAGACTTCAGTTAAGACAAAACCAAAAATCATACCTAAAAAAATACAGACATAATCCAGGATCTTTTTTTAAATAACAGCTAAAATTAAAACAAAAAGCCTAGTATGAAGGTTGAAGTCTGTACAGCTCTAGCTCTGACAAAAAATTCCTTCTCATGAGTATTAATGAAGCTTAATCTGACATTAGCTAAACAGGATGCCTTTATTTTACTGATGCTCTTTACTAAAACCGTGTTTAGTACTGTTTCATGATTTCATGAAAATATTTTCCAGTGAAGATTTGTATCAGCAGGAACTCAGAGGCACTGAGGATGGACCTGTGCATGGCCAGGACCTGGACTCAATGATCCTTGAGGGTCCCTTCTAACTCAGCATGTTCTGTGATTCTGTGATTCTTTTGTGAGTGGTATAGTCAGGTCTTTTCATTTTAAAATAAGTTCTTGCCCTTCTACGTTCTACACACATTATTTTTGAAGCTACTGGTGCTGGCAGGCCAAGAGAGCTGATTTACCTCCTCTACTCTGCTCTCATGAGACCCCATCTGAAGAAGTGTGTACAGCTCTAGGGTCCCCTGCATAAAAAGGGCAATAAATCCAGAGGAGGGTCAAAAAGATACTCAGTGCACTGGATCACCTCTTCTATGGAGACAGCCTGAGAGAGCTGGGGTTGTTCAATCTGAAGGAGACAAGGCTGAAGGAAGACCTTAGAGCAGCCTTCCAGCACTTAAAGGGGGCCTACAAGAAAGCAACTATTACAAGGGCATGTAGTGATGGGACAAGGGAGATCGGGTTTAAAATGAAAGAGAGAAGATTTAGATTAGACATTTGGCAGAAATTCTTTGCTGTGAGAGTGGTGAGGCGCTGGAACAGGTTGCCCAGACAAGCTGTGTGTACTCCATGTATGGAAGCGTTCAAGGCCAGATTGGCTTTGAGCAATGATCTAATGGAAGGTATCCTTGCCTGGGGCAGAGGGGTTGGAAGTAGATTATCTTTAAGATCTCTTCCAACCCAAACTGTTCTAGGATCCTATGGTTCTAAATGCCTTGCAGCAAGGCTGCCTCAACATTTTTTCTTCAGCAGTTGGATTGCACTTTTTCTCCCTCTACCTTGAATTCAGATACAGCTTTTTCCTCTGTGGGTGGGTGGAACTCCAGGTATTTTACAAAAATCCAGACTTCTGCTTTGCATGTTTTTATGCACATAGACTCATGTGGATATATATGTATATATATAAAAGATGGGTTACCGCAAGAAGCAGCAAGGACTCATTCTCATGTTGTATTAACAAAATGAAGAAAAACAGGGTGCTTAAAATCAGGCAGAATTGAAAATAAAGGTCTCCATTGAGAAGGTATGTCCAATGGAATGTCTACTATTACCAGTTGTGCACGTTTCCCTCCTTCAGTGATAAGCAAATGGCTATAATTCAATATATTAGATTCACCAAATCTGGAACAAAGCAAGGGAGATACCAAGTAAGGCACTACATGTTCTGGTGAAAGTTAGTCCCACAAACACATAGAATTATCTTTTGAACAAATGATAATATGTATGTCATATGTCTTTTCTGAGCAAAAGCAACAGAATTTGTTCATAAAGGAGTAAGCAACTGCCAAGTTGGCTATGAAAAATATGAATTTCATATAGTGTACGAACATATGAAAATAAATCCTTGTGGGTTTTTTTGAGTTTTCTTGGTTGGTTGGGGGGTTGGGATTTTTTTTTGGTGGGGAGTGTTGTTTGGTTGGCTGGTTTTGTTTTTGTTTTTTTTTTTTTATTGTGTGGTTAAAATATCTTACCAGTCAGAACTTGCATTTGATATGTAAAAGATGTCTGTTAGCTAATCATCTGATATCCAGAGTACATGAGAAAACACAATGGATGATGAATTATAAGGTGGTTTGGGTGCTGAAAAATGGATCCTTTCTTATGGTATTCAGAGACATAACTCATTTTTGTATGAAGTGTTTGATTACAGCTCCTGCTTTTTGGCAGATTTTTTTTTCATAATGGTACATTTTCTACGTGAAATTAATAACATGAGTTGTCGTGGATAAACAAGTGCCATCACATAAACTAAATGAGCCAAGCTACTAAAATGCCTGGTAAATGAAAGTAAACAGTAAGTGAAAGGAAGAATCATTGCAGGAGTTAAAAACAAATGATGTAAAAGCCTTTGGAAAGCAGTATAGCTCATTTTTAGCAACCTGAAAAAACACTTGATCAAACACACTGGCACTACGTTATAGGGTCTGTTATTAGGTGCTCAAAACTAGCTTCACAGTCAGATAGAAAATTCAACATTCTGCTCATTTGTTCCTGGAGCATCTCCTTTCTTCATGGAAAAAAAAAAATTTAGTCATTTGGTGTGCTGTTGTCTCAGTAACCACAGAACAGAATGCATCCTGGACACATGTCCTGCACATGCACTTGCGCTGCAGTACCACTTAAGTAAGTAGGACTAGTGCCCTGATTTAGACCACATCTCAGTAAAGGAACTAAGAGTTTGAAGTAAAGGACTATGATTCTTGCGTATGTGCATAGAATACTTTATGGAAGTTTTGGAAGTTTTGGAAATATTTGTGTACTACCTATTTAAAAGGAAGAGAAGACACTTTTGGTGCTACAGGTTACTGTACAACTCAGACAAAGTCATTATTCTGTTATTCTGCAGGACATAAGCACATAATCAGAGAATCATCAAGGCTGGAAGAGATCTCCAAGTTCATCTAGTCCAACCATCAACTCATCACCACCATAATCACTCCTAAACCATATCCCCAAGTGTCACATCGAGGCACCTCTTGAGCTCTTCCAGAGACAGTGGTTCCACCTCCTCCCTGAGCAATTTATTCCAATGCTTATGCACTCTTTCAGTGAAAATTTTCTTCTGATATCTAATCTGAACCTCTCTGGTGCAATTTAAGACCATGTTCTCTCAGCCTTTCACATAAGATGTGGCAGAAGAGACTGACTCCCACCTTGTTACAAACTTCTTTCAGTCAGTTGTGGAGAGCAATAAGTTCTTCTCTGAGCCTCCTCTTCTCTAGGCTAAACAGACCCACTCCCTTAGCCACTCCTCACAGGACACATAAAAAAAGATGAGACATTTTGAGAAGTAGAGTACATGAAGAGGGCATAGTGATGAAGTTGTAGAAGGGATGGTGGGGAGCTGCAGATGTCCAACTTCCTTATGAGAGGAAGCAGAGAAGCAGGCACTGATCTCTTCTCTCTGGTGAGCAATGACAGAACCCAGGGGACGATCACGAAGCTCGGTCAGGGGGAGTTAAGTTGGTATATTAGGAGAGGGTTCCTCACACACAGGGTGGCTGGACATTGGAAAGATTTTCCCTGGGTAGTGGTCACAGCACCAATCTTGACAGAGCTGCAGTGTTTGGACAACACTCTCAGGCACATGGTGGGATTGTTGGGGCTGTCCTGTGCAGGACTAGAGGTTGGACTTGATCCTGGTGGGTCCCTTCCAAACCACGATATTCTGTGATTCTGTGATACGTTTTACATCCTTCACCAGCTTTGTTGCCCTTCTCTGGACATGCTCCAGCACCTCAATTTCCTTTTTGAAGTGAGACACTCAAAACTGGACAAAATACTTGAGGCATAGCCTCACCAATGCTGAGTATAGACAGATGATCACTGCCCTGGTCCTGCTGGCCACGCAATTCGTGATACAGACTAAGATGCCACTGGCCTTTTTGGCCACCTGGGCATATACTGCCTCATACCCAGCTGGCTTTGGACCAGCACTCCCAAGTCCTTTTCCACTGAACAGCCCTCAAGCCACCCTTCCCCAGCCCGTAGAGCTGCATGGGGTTGTTGTAAGCCAACTGCAGGACCTGGCACTTGGCCTTGTTAAAGCTCGTACAGTTGTCCTCAGCCTGTCGATCCAGCCTGTCCAGATCCCTCTGTAGAGCATTCCTACTGTCCCGCAGATCAACACTCCTCGCCAACTTGGTGTTGTCTGCAACTTCATAAGAAAACATACTAAAGAGGATTATATAGAATGTGTCTGTGTATGTAATGAAGACACAAAAATAATTATTTTATTTCTACTAGAGCACAGTCAGTTATGCTATATTTTATTTTAGGAGAAAATATAGTCTAGAGGGAGAAAATAACCAAACCACAGAGGCATAGAAGAAAAAATCAGTTAGTGGACCTTGACTCATGACACTAGCAGTGAAATTTGATTATTAAAGAAAACATGCATATAAGAGAAAAAAATCATATAATATGAAAATCAACTTAACTCTTTCACACTACCTACAGAAATGACAATCATAAATGGTTCAAAATTATTTTCAAAATACCTGTAATTTTTCATATACTTTACGGCTGTCATTTTCCCCCAAGGTCAGTTGTTCTCATGTTTATAATTTATTGACAACCTCTAACCATGGAAACCAGAATTAGTCTACTTAGTCATTTTTTCATGAAGGCAAATAATAATTATAATGGCCACTTGCTTTCAGTATAAACCAACACTCAACAGATGACTTCTGAAAAAGGAAATGAATGTGCAAGAAGCAACATGATGCCTATAAACTATTTATGAAAAGAAATTTAACCCACAAATTAAGAGCTAATGGGTAAAATATTGCTCAGCCTAGTCAGGTGAGTAATGTCATCTATTTCAGTCCAACTCATACGAGTAGAGCTATGTGATTTGACTAAAATGAAACCTTAAGCAACATCCGTAACAGCACTAATGTGTGATAGATGCTCACCACAACAGCAATTAAATACTCTACAGATCATCTAGTACTCTGATTATCTGCTTTATGACTAGAAAACAAATGTGTTCATTTTTCTAGTCCATCTACGTTTTTTTCTCGATTGCTGATTCAATTGCAAAGGCTTCACTGGTGTGGCTAATTTCAGTATAAGTGTTTTTCCCACTCTCTTCACCTCTATAATTACTTGCCAGGATAGAAAGCTTTCTCTGAGGATCTAACATCGGTTCCAAATGGTTGCATGTGTGCCATCTTGTCCATGTTTGATGTGAGGCGTTAATTAGAGATAGTTACCTGCAGCACACTCCTAGATAAAAATCAAATAATATTTTTGCCTCAAAACAGCCAGGTTTATCCTTTGCTACTTTTAAATTAATCTCCCACAGATTTATTGTGTGATTTAATTATTTACTGTCAGCATAATTTCAGTGTATTGTTTGATAAAAAATAGGATCAGTCCTCTGACCAATAAACCTGAAGCAAAGATTCTTGCTCTATCTGCTTCTGCTTCAAAATATAGGATAAAAATTAGTTTGAGGAGTTTTAACTTGTTTTGTTGCCAGTGTCACTCTTCCTACTGCTGAGTTAGACTCCCTTTTTTAGAGAACTATTTAGATAGTGGTTCTGTTATGATTTACTTAATTTTGGTTTTGTGTACGTACAGTTCAGAGGTGTTTTGTGCAATGTTACACCTGTTCATTTCCGAGAAATTGGTTGTTAAGGATTTTGAAAGCCTAACTTAAATTATGGAAGAAACATTTTTAAAACAACTGCTAATTTCAAGTTTGCTGATTTAGGAATGTTCAGGTTCATGTACAGTATTTATTTAAAGACCATAATCAAAATATTTAGACAATATCATTAATTCACTTTCAAATCATACTTGTCCTCAGTCAATTCTAGGTGCCTTTTTCATTGGTGAAAGTCCTCAAAACCTAACTGGTAAAAATAATATTCTGATACAACAATTGCTGTCTTTGATACACGCAAAGTTTAAAACTACCATTCCTGTGGAAAAAAATGTGAAAGCAGACTGGAACTTCAGGTAGCGTGCGTTAAATTTCAGAAATTAAATTTAGAGTTGGAGGAGGACAATTTGAAGTGGTTCACTAGAGGTTAAGCTGATGCATCTAACCGGTCATTCATTCCCTGGAAAAATTGAATATACACATTGCTACCATATGTCATCTAGCTCAAAAAATAATCTCTTTCTATGAAGAGCTAAGACTCACATTCTATACATAGAAACAACAACAATTAAATACATAACATAACAACATAACGTAAAATAAATAAAATAAGTACAATAAAAAACCCTAAAAAAAAGCAAACAAATCAAAACAAAGTACCTAAACATATAAGTGGAGAATCAGCACTCCAGGGCATATTTACATACACTGGTAACTGACCTTAAACGTTCACAGTGTTTCTTAAATAGCTTAAATAATATAGCATCTAGTGCACTTGGTCTTATTTATTTTCCTCATGGCTTTTGTCAAAATTACTGATTATTGTAATACAAACCATAAAGCTATACATAATAGCAAGTCAGCTTCTCACATTAATTCAGTGTAAAGATTTTAAGTGGTTTTGCCTATGAATTCTTTAGGGCAAATACATTGCCTTAAATTTTTTTTCCCCACTTTTTTTTTTTTACTCCCCCTAAGGTGAAAGGCATAATCTACAGAACACCTCTATTTATACATAAAGCAAAACTTAAAAGATGAATTCCCCTGTAGCAAGCAAGGGTAGGTCTGTTTTTAAGAAAAGCTGGGACCTCTGAGAAATAAACTTTAGTTTTATGAAGCAATTATTTTCTGACACTTCAGCCTGGGTGTTTTCAATTCCCTCTTAAGCCTGCATGTTTGTCAGTGCCAAAGTGTCTGTTGCAAAACCAACTAAAATGATGAGA
Source organism: Platysteira castanea (assembly GCA_013397175.1). Taxonomy (NCBI): domain Eukaryota; kingdom Metazoa; phylum Chordata; class Aves; order Passeriformes; genus Platysteira; species Platysteira castanea. The sequence continues at coordinate 157,557 of VYXC01012583.1, read as the reverse complement.
TTTTTTTAGCTACATGAAAATATATAGTCGTCTCATAGAGATACCAATATTTTTTTAAGTTGCCTGTATTAAGACTATGCTGCTTTTTTTTTTCATTTTAACAGATACAACACTTTATCCAATATCTAATACACACACATACCTACACATTTTGTGAACTTTGATGTCTGTATTTCTTTAACATTGAAGTCAAATAGTAATGAAATAATTTAAAATTAATTTTCTTTAACTGCAACAAAAGCTTATGGCTTCTTGTTGTGAATTCAAAATATTGCCATCATTCTGCATTTGGTTTATGCGTGCATGACTGGTTTTGATAAGATGGCTGTGGGTATCAAATTGACAGGCACATTCATCCCAAAATGCTGATTGAGACCTCTTGGACACAGAAAGCCTTTGAGAAACAACTTGTCACTGACTCATGCATGATAAGAGGTCTGGGAGCAAAGGACATGGCAGGGAGAGAGTCAGAATTTCTTTTTCTACACTTTTGCTTTCGACTTGTTCATCAGAGGTGCACCACACTTGCACTGAGCTAAGCCTTTGAGGCCTGAAGACACAATTAGCCAAGTCAGACATCACACAAGTATGTGATGCCCAAATGTTTCCATTTAATAGGCTTTAACAAATTGTTCAGAAATAACTTAATCAAGTAAGAGGTTATGGAAACTGCTTTCAGTTGAATTTCCCATGTCCCTACCTCAGGGCTCCAGTACTTTTGTTTAATAATGCAATAAGAGCCTTCATGATCAAAGAATGTCTAACTGCAACAAACCAAAAGGATGTCAGTCTGATAATACTGAAAGAGTCATTTATGAATTGATATTCTAGGGAAAAAGGAGCTTAACATCTCAGCCAAAATTTTTAAAGAAGCTGAGAATTCATGGATCATTCAGATTCTAACCCTCTTTGGATTTTGTAAATCTAAGAAACAGCTTTTAAAAATTTTAATTGTTGACTTAATAAGGTTTGGTTATTTATTTATTTCAAATCAGACTTTCAAGGTGATGTATTTCACCTGTCAAAGGAACAGGCCTTTTATAGGACTGTGGCTACCTTTTTAGTGGGCATGACTGGTTTCCAAGGTCAGAGAATGTTATAGGCATTAGTCACTGGTGTAAGAAATGACTCTTTTAAAAAGAGTGACTGCTTATCGCAAACGATTGAAATTACCAAGATAAAAACTTCCTTCATTAAAAAAAATGATCTTGTTACATGTCGATTCCTGTATTTTGTGTAACTCAACACAAAAGCATTTTCCTACTATATGTTCCATAGACAAGTAAATGAGGAGTAAACAACAGGTAGTCATGGACAGGGGGAAGCTTTGGGCAAAGTATAAGCAGATTCTAGTGGGACTTGAACAATGGAAAAGAATTTGAGGGGACAAAGAAACTTGTAATATTCAGCACATGAAAAATCTATTGCTATCATACTTCTGTTACAGAGTAATAATTCTGCGTAATCCACTATAGATCCGTATGAACATTATATATTTATCTCATACCTACATATCTGCAGGGAGAAAATAAATTTTTTTGAAGTTACTGAGCTGCAGCTCTCCATGATCTATAATTGGATTAATAAATATATTCATTCATGAATCAGAAGCCACAAGCTGCAGTCACAGAGCTGAAACACAGATCCAAAGCCATACATAAAACCATTCTGATATTACTTCTTACAGACAAAGGATTCAAAAGGTATCATGTGGTTGTAAATTTCTGTTTCATACATATAGTTCTTATCATATATTAATTTTACTTTTGTCCTTTTAAAAGATCCCACAAACTGAAAAAAATAGATTAATACAATTACAATAAAAAGGATAGTACTTTTCACCTTTAATTTTAGACACTGGAGATATTTCTGTTCCATAGGGGAAAAAAAAAGCCATCCTTTACTTTCTCTTCTTTTTAATTTACTCTGCGCTTTTGTGAAAAAATTTTGGGTGTTCTTTGTGTTGCGTAGTTTATTTGGGTTTTGTTTGAGTTTTTTTTATAACAGAATTGTATTACTTAAGCTGAGCAGAATCTGAGAAGAGTACACCTAGAAAGGTTGTTGTCACTCTTGCTGGAGACATTAATAAACCTAATGCTGTTCTCTGAAATGAATAGTGAAAACTCGAATGCACTCCCAAATGCACGGATCATAGTGTTCTTCTTTTCACTAAGAAAATTGTTTAAAAGCACTCGGATAACATGTACTGCGTTTCTTTGTGTATGATTTCATTATAAAAACAATATCAGCATAGAGTTTTTATTTTATTACTTTTACAAGACCTTTTACTCCAAATGATTTATTAAAATCTACAGTACAGAAGAAAAAATTAGAGTGCAGTCTGTGACTTACTGGAGATAGAAGGGAAGGTGTCCTAATCTTTTCATTAGATGATCAGAAAGACATTATTGAATGATTACAGCAGTCAGGAAGTGCAGTGTGAGTATTGTTAACAGAATTAATTTTTAAAGTCTTTATGAGGATGTGAACTTCGGTGTCTGACAAATGAACAGACAACTCTAAATTAGAGCTGGAATTTTACAGAGAGATCTGATGAGAACATACCTGGATTAACAGCATCAGAATAACTGATGAATGTTTACAGTCAAGGACTGCTAGTATTGAGTTCATTGTTTGCTCTTTTGGGGTTAAGACCAGGCTCATGACCCTGCCAGGCACTACATTATTATTAATGTTGCTTCTTGCAACTCAGTCAGTGTAGTTCAGCTCATCATCTGTGACAAAAGGAGGTTAAGTCAGTTTTCTTGAAGGCATACACAAAAGACAGATACAGGATTTAATTCCGTCTGTTTTCCTACTCTAGATAACAGCTTCAGCTACCCAGGGCAACTGGCCCTTTAGAGGTTTGGGTTGAATTGAAGTGGAGTGTGTTTTGACTGAGACTTATCTCATTGATATGTGATGGAATTGTGAGACTATAGATATTAAGTTGTGCAGACCAATGACCGTGGCTGTGCTGAGACAAACACTGCACATATTAGGATTCTGTTTAGGTGTTGCTGGGCTTCATTTGTTTTAAACTGACTGTAGTATCACTTACTGCCCACTTACTACCAGTGCAATACACCTCTGCAGCACAGCCCAATTTTCTTCCAAGACAAATCCTGTTCATATATTTCTACACCATGCCAAGAGAGAAAAATCAAATTTCTACTTGAAAAGTGCTCTTTGAACAATAAAGGGCATGCATCCTTCCCGCTACTGCAGATATCCTTCTTCCTCCTTCATAGACATGCTAGTTTTCCATTGTATAAATAGAAGAAGTTAATAAGTACCAACCCAGAGTTCTCATTACTAAGTTCATCACAGAAATAAAAGGAAAGGATTACTCAAAAAGGCAAGAAACAAATCTGTCATTGTCATTTTTCAACTTTCTCAGCCCATGAAACATCCCTAAATGCCTGACATGCATTCAGATCAGTGAGAACTGGGCACACATATTCTTTTGCCAAGGGCCGAAATGGAAATCTGTGCAGTCTGTTTTGACAGAATGGGTACAAGTGCCAGACTCACACCAGTGTCACAGAGACTCTCATTTATTTTCAGATTAAAACAAAAACTTTGGCTGGAAGTTTAGTGCTCACTGAAAACAAACAAGCATATGTAATCACAGCCTGACACATGCTAAATCCCACTGAAGAATTATATCATAGAATAGTCTTTTAATCACAGAGGAAAAAGCTTCTGAAGACAGTGGTTTAGATCCAATGTTTTTTAGTCATATAAATACTTACAGTATTTCTGATTCTGGAAAGTACATGTTCTTATTGCATGGACTCTAATTGTTGCTTTAGTGCTGCTGTTCTCACTCTGGTCAAAGATTATTTCTTTCTCCATTTTACTTTTTACAGTCTAGCATCCCTCTGTGTTCCATATTCCAAAATCTAGCTGACTTGTCTCCCGTTCTTTCATTTTCTCCTGGCACTTGCTTTTTACACCTATACACTGACCTCAAGGGTATGAAACAGTTGCTTCCCTCCACAGTCTTCATTAGGAATTTTTCCCCTCTTATGAGAGAGACAGCGTCTAGACCATCAGGCCTAGAAATAAACATTAGGAAAAGCAGGTATTTTTACAAATTGCAACACGCTCCTTGTGCCTGCCCATCCCCCTCAATAAAGTTCAAAATGCTCAGGAAATACACCAATCATACTGTCCTGTAACATTTGCTCCCAAAATCGTAAAACGTGCTTACATGTAAGCTGTGCTACTAGCATATAATTTTCTGTTCCTGTGGATGTCAGGAAAGTGTCTGAATCTCTCCTCCAAAATCAGAAAGATTTGTAAAAATAAATAAATATATATATATGCATACATATTCCAGGCATCATAAGAGTTTCCCTTTCTCAAAGACAGAATAATAATTCAGGACTATATCCTATAAATAAAATTCTTTGTCATATCCAATAAAGACTACAGAATGAAACATTTACAGAGTTTTAATTTAAGATGGCTGATTTCTAAGCTACATGGAATGTTGTTATAAAGTAAGCAGTTAGATCACTTTCAGTGTAGATGGAGCATAACCCACAGCCCCTGAGTCAAGCTCTCTGACCCCAAAATTACTTTGATGCAGCATAGCTGAGTGACCTTGGCTCAGCCTTACCGAGAAGGTTGTTGCTAAGCTTTGGGAGTACATGAATGGGAGCCACATGAAATAAGTAATAACACAGACAGGAGAGAAATTGTTGCAATGACAATAGTTGGCAGCTCAGGGAACCACAAGGGAAAAACACAGATGTGGAAAATATATCCCCTTAAGGAAAAAGCAGGCAACTCCAACACAACGAATCAGCAAGATCAAAGGTCAGACACTTCCAGGATTACAGGAGGTGACACGTCTGGTATGAATGACCACTTACTGGCCAGCAGAGATCATACAAGAGTCTCAGAACTTGTGCATTAGTGCTTAACCTGGCACTGCACCTATCTACTGCACATATCAGTCACATACAGAAGTGCTGTGTTTTTGTGCTGTGTGTACGTGCACGGCTTGCACGGGGCCTCTTGCAAAAGTGTATGCCTGGAGAAAAAGTGTCTCCGTGGGAAGAGCTACAGAACTGGAAGAGAAGGGTTACAGCCCAGGTTTTTTGGGCTGAAATCTAGACAGTTCCAAAGCAGAATAATACAGCTATGGGGAAATATGTGTTTTGGCAATCTTCCTGCACTTGTGCGGTATTGCACAGAAATTTTTCTCAGTGAACTTGCCAATCCCCACTGTTTTAGACCAAGATTTATTGGAGAAAGGATACAAAGGAAAAGTAAAAAACAACAATGTAAATACCAGTTAAACAAATTAAAAACTGTCTGCTAAATGATATCAGGACTTTTGCTAGAAAGGAAAAATAGCATAATCATCCTGCATTGATTTGAGCATGATTTAAATTCTTGAATTTTCAGTATCCTTTATTGCACTCATGAAATTGAGTCCCTCTAGATTCTCACAAGTCATTAGGCTGCCACATTTTCCTCTCTTGTACTGAATACAGAAAATCACTGAACACAAATACTATCTTAGCCTAGGCATTATTCATTCAAATTATGCTCAAAAATTATCGAATTTGAATCATCACTGTTGTCTTGAAGCTTAGTAGAGGCTTTCTAGCAATACTGTATTCTCTTCTTTGTGCTATCTCTGCTGAGACATAGCCTTATTTTGATAAGTGGTAATGGTTTAATCTCTTTCAGCAATGGAGGATTCTACCATTTTTTAAATGCCTTATCACTACTGAAACACTAGGACACACCATTAATTTAAAGAAACAAAACAAAACAAAGCTGTTTTCTCCTAGTTGCCCAAAAGAATTGCATTCCCCAGATTGCTGAAATAGAACATGCCTAGGTCAATAGAGTCACCATACCATACCAAATCTTAACACTCAGAAAGCACTGACCAAATTTTTTCACTTGTTATCTACAGCTGAGAAAGATCTCCATGCATCTAACAATTCCAGTTCTAACTTCTTGATCCTAAAAACACTTTTTTGTGTAGGAATCCTGGACTAACAGCTGGGAAAGAAATAATTTAAGACATATCTTTTCCATGCATTGGCACGCTGTTTAAATGAAGATTTTGTAATATTTCACACCACGGTAGAAGTAATGTTCCTGCTAACAATATCCAGTTAGATATACTTTTTGTTCTCTATACTTTTTGAGTATGAAGTTAAATTTCAGAAATAAAAGAGAATGAAAGAGGTTATTTTATTTTCTAAGCCTCAATCTGGAAAAGAAGAGAGTTCCATTTTTACAGAAACATAATTCTGTCAAGCAGAATACACCAAGCTTCAATATTTTACAGTTTCCAGACAATGTTTGACTAAATAATGAAACAAAAAGATACACAGAAGTTGATTGTTTCTGTGATAAACCAAGTAAGGTTTAATGAAAATTACTTTCTGGCTTTACTAAATGAAAAATCATTTACTTTCGAGTTGTATAGGAAGAGGAAGGCTTATTGACTTCAGACCATTTCAGGACACTTCTCCATATTTTTCATGTTTTCATTAGGAGATTTGTTAGTGTAAAAGTCACGTTCATTCTGGAAGCATGGTGGTACTGCTTCTTAGTGAAGAAAGCTGCACTACTATTAACATTTGCATAATAAAAGCTCCCAATAATTACTGCAAAACAATTAGGAGGCACTTAAGAATAACACTTACCTGGTCTGTATCTCCTCTTTTTGAATTTGGCTTTCTACCAGAACTAATGTGTTTGACAAACATGGAATAATTATTTAAATGGGGAGGTTCCCTACATAATGTGCCCTTTAGAAGCCGATTTAATTAATGCCAATTAAAACTCATGACTGAAAGCTAGAATAGTCTGCTTATTTTATTCCACCTTTATCACTAAAGCTTAGAGCATAAAATAAGCTAACATTAAGCAGCTGCTTAATGCCTCTTTGCCAGTGTAGAACTCCAGAAAGGTTACAAGACCATTTAAATATGTGTATATTTATATGTTTGTGTGGTTGCACATGTGTGTAGGCACATGTGTATATCTGGGTAGTGCATGGGTATGTGTATATATACACTTACATGCACAAATATAAAGCATTTTGTCAGACTGAGAATTCCTGAAAACTAGATGAGTTAGAAGTAGAGAGTTCATAAATTGAAGAGATCTTCATCATGCATATTTTCTTTCTTTTTTAAATTGTTGTTAGTTTAAAGTGTTAAAACATTTGAATAGCAGAAACAAACTGTGGTAACACCAGTGGTTATAATCTTACTTCCTCTGACGCAAACCCTATTTATTCAAGGTGAAGTGAGTCGAACCAGAGAGTTTATACACAAAAATAAGGATTTGAATTTTGACTTCTTCACATTCCAGATGAGACTTAAGTCTAATATTACTGGCTGCTTGAACATGGGAGTTTTGGTCAAAGAAAGCGGAGGCATGGATTACTGTACTCTTCTAAAGACAGGAAAGTTTTCATTTTAATGTAGAGCTACAACTAACCTTTTAATATTAACTGAGAAAAAAAAGAATCTGTAAAACCTTCATTTTTAATGGTATGAAATAACGATCATAGAATGTATATTGACGCCTTACTTCTCTCAGCTATATTTTATTCCATAAATACTTCCTTCTAAGGCTTCATCCTCATTCTTATTTATACAAATGTCATTCCAATTATTTTGTCTATTTAAAGAATACATGAAAATGCTTATAAATTAAGCATGATACATATTTAGAATATCCTCTCCTTATCAGAGCTGCATGATTGTCCTTACTGATGATGATAAGTCAAGTTCTGTAAGATTGCACAGAATCTTGTTCAGCACAGACCCATATACTACAGTCCTACCACTTATTGCACACATACTAAGTATATAATTTCCATAGATCTTAGTGTTGGATCTCATTAACCTTTTATTTAGATTATCCAGAGGTGGGGAGAGCAAAAGCTTATATTCATAAGAAAATAATATGTGTATATTGCCCTTCTGAACAGAGTTTTAGAGACACTTCAAACAAGTATTAAACCACAGACAGCAAAAGTATTAGAAAATTTATCCATGAGTTTAAATAATATTTGTTCCATGGATTTACGTACTTGCATTTCTGCTTGATGTGATAGATATGCAGTGAACTTATCCACTGAGCAATGGGTGCCTTTAGTTAATGTCTAACTTTTTGCTTGTCTTGAAAGTAAAGGAATGGCTTTGTCATCCTGCCCAGACAATTATCCAAAGCATCTAATTTAGGAAAAACAAAGACTCCATTAGCTCCCTTCCTGTCTTTATCAGAAACAAATACATCTAACAGTTAATAGAGATCTGAAATGGGTCTCATTGTCTGTATATATTCCAGCCCCTTTCCAATTATTATACAGGGAGTAAGCTCTTAATTTAGGTTACTACTAAGACTGAAAGTAATGGATCAGGACCTAAGACCTAGATGAAAGAAGGGAAGAACATCCTGAAGACTGAAATTACCTGGTGTCTTTCCCAGTGCACTACCTTGTACTGTATGAGAAGATGGCCAGTAAAGGTGATCTATTAATGATCTATTAATGACAGCAGTATAGTGTTTCAGACACTAAAAATTAAAAAAAAAAACCAAAACAAAACACATTAAAAACGAAAAACAAACAAAAAGAAATCACAAAAAAACCCCAAAACCAAACCAAAAGCCAAAACAGTAGAAGAAAACTTTGACCCTAGATCAAGTATGCAAAGGAATAACAGAATAATGGAACTGCATTGCTCTATTAATATCTCATCTTTTACCATGACACAAATATGAATAGCAACAACAGACTATTTGACTTATTTCCTGTGTAGGGAATATTTTTTATATTATAGGTGGCGACTTCTGCAATGGACATCACGTTATGTGAAATTTTAGACATTAAAGGTTATAAAGTTCTCTGTTTATATCTTTTGAAGAGTATAACAAATGAAGGCCAGAGAGATTTAAGTATCCAACTCTTACTGAAAATGACTGACACTTTAATTTCTTTTTTTTCTAATTCCTACTCATCATGTATCGTCTTTACTTTGCATAGCAGCATTTTGGATGTTTCCATCTAAGAGTTTCTTTGTTTTGGAGAAGGCAGACTTATCTTCAGCAACATAGTCTGTTTACTACGAAGTGAACTTGGAGAAACAGTGACGTGTGTGGATGTCATCAGCAACATGTGGCCTCTTGCTCAGATAGAACCTAAAACTACCACCATGTTCACTGACTTGGCCACCTTTCTGCCTGATAGAATTCTCCATGGTGCTACTGGAATAATTTTATGTTTTATAAATGGCATCAAGCAATGCTTTCTTGCTACAGTAGTGACTAGCTGTTAACCAAATGTCAGCCTTGGTCTATGTCAGTGTGCCCTGAGCCTGCTCTTCCTGCAATTGTCAATAGAATAAGTCTTCACAACCTCATTTTGCAAAAGTGCCAAAACACAGTAGCATTTTTGAGTGTGTTACATCTGAGATTTTTATGAAATAATTTAGAGATTTTGGCTTCAACCGTTTTGCCTACAAAAAGTTCGAGCTTCTCCAATGCTGTTGTGTTTTTGAATGTAAAATAGCCATCTAGATGATCCATGGTAACTTTCAGGTAAGAAATTATGTTTCTATTCTCAGTGTTTTGGAAAACTCTTAGACATCTGGTTCAGCAAGCTACAACATAGAGTCCTGCTGGCTGTAATTTGTCACCTCTATTGCTTCTGTTAAGTGTAAAATTGGCTTTTATTGCTTTTCTATATGTTCCTTCTGATGATGGGGCTGTTCTGAATAAATGCAGTCACCAGAAAACTGTATCACATCTCTGTTTTCCATGTTATTTATAGCTTTCATTTTATGTATAAAATGGCTAGTTTTATACATACACTAAGGCACAATATCTTTTTTTTTTAAATTTAAACTAATTACAAGCAAAGTTTCCTGAAATTTAATTAGCACTTCCTTTTTTGACCTATTGTTGTCTAGTAGAATTTGAGTTAGAATTAGTTGGAATTCATTTTACCTTCACTTTACATGTCATTACTTAGGTTCCCACCTCCTGCAGCAACACTAACCTCTGGAGCACTGTGCTTGCCTTTGTTCCCTTTCAATTAATCAGGCAAGAGCTGATTAACCAAGGCTCTGAAAGTACATCTGTCTTAACACTCTGTCTACTTCGAGCTTGGGTTACATATCTATATCTAAAATCTTTACTAGATTGATAGATATAACAAGTATATTTCTTATAGAAACTTAGTTTTCAGTTTCTTAAGCTCTTGCTTCAAGGAGAATTAAATCAATTTCTGTCGGTTTAAATCAAATTAGAATAGTGCTACTTCAGCCCTGAATGAGACCATTCAAGCTAACTTCTTCAATGGTTTAAATAAACAGTTTACTTTCAAGTCTTAATGGAAACGGGTACAAATATTCTCAAAGTCTTTAAGACCACTCGACAAAAAGCTTTGAGGAGTTCGGGGCTCTCTAACAGCAATCATAAAGAAGATTAAAAATCTCTGCTTTATATATTCCAAAAATAAACATTTTCCTTTTATATGTATTATGCCTCTTTCCTATTACTACTTCAAATTTTTTCCAGCTCAGATTTTCAGTTTAAAAATTTGGTTTTCTGTTTGCCTGTTAACTTCTTATGCATCTTGCTTGAATCCAGGCAAGCATTTTGCAACCTCACCACACTTTCACAAGGTGGTCTCTTTGGCTATAACCTACTTAGTGATAAACAACTTTTTTTTTTTCTTTTTTTCTATTTTAAGTGTTATTCTGGCACCTAGCTCTTGTGAATCACTGTTCTGTAGCCTCTCTCTCCATGAGGCTCCTGTTTTATAAACAGCCCAGAACTCACACCTGTTTCACATTGCAGAGTCCTAGCTTACTCTATCAGTTCTTGCATGGAAGGTCTTCCTTTATTTCGGAACCTTGCTTAGATCATTAGTCTTTTCCAGTTCTGTCATATTTTCCCTAAGATAAAGGCACAGAATAGTACGCAGTCCTTAAAGTGTGAGCAAGCCAAGAATCTGTAAGGAGAGGGCATAAAATTACAGTTTGAATATGATCAAATAGTGTTATGCATGTTGAGCCAAGTCTATTCTGAAGCCTATTACAAAAGTTGCGACCTAACTGATGACACATCTTCCTGTTACTTTATACCTCTTAATTTTAATAAAGGCAAATTTTACATTTCAGTATGTTATTTGTACCTCCTTCTTCAATCTTTTCCCGTGTCAAGAAGATGAGGGTAACATTTGCTTGTTTTGGACTTCATAAACCTTCCAACCCTCCAAGGTTCTTGTAGATTAACTTGGCCATTCATTCACTCCCTCACCCTCAGTGGGGTGGGGTACAGAACAGGAAGAACAAAACTGAAAAAACTCATGGGTGAAGAGAAAGACAATTTAATAATTTAATGAGGAAGACGCTTTAATAACAAATCCTGTAGTTTCCCAGATACTCCTTCTTTCCCTTCTTTAAGACACATATGACATATATGCCTTTTCCTGTCTTCAGTGAAATTGAAGATCCTCATGATATTACAAAGTTAATAGAGAACGGACTTGCAGTGACATCAACCATCTCCTTCAACAGCACAACAGCCAAACCGCTATTCCATCTGTGGTCTTCTTAATGTCCAGTTTGCTCAAGTGGTCCCTAAATCAACCTTTGCCTCCTTCAAAAAGCTACTGAAAACAAAGTTTCGGTATATTTTAAGAAGGTACTCGTCTGAGTTTTTAAATGTTTTCTCCATCTCCAAATAGTTTTGGGATTTCTAATTGAGAAGAAAATATAGAAACATTTTCCATACCACCCTAAATAAAAATCTTTGTGTTTTATATCAAGAAAATAATCTTCCTATATTATATCAAGATAAAATCTTAAATCCTTAAATCTTCCTATATTATGCCAGGAAAACTATCAGCCAAGATTATCCTATCTATAGGAACATGTCCATCATTTGCTTTTAAATTATCTCAAGAACAATCTGTAAATGAAAGCAATTTTGTAAATCAAGAGCCCACTTGAATAACAAATATGCCCAAATGCTAATAATACACTACCAAATTCTCAGCTACAAAATATATTTTAATAGACTATCTATGTTGTCAAACATTATTCTGTTTACATTTAAGGAAACTTCACATTTTAATCTGCTTAAAAGCAAATAAAGGTTCTAGTTGTGGGCACCATTCTGTGCTCCCCATGTTTAGTCACTACATCGATTGTTAAAAATGGACACAGCATGTCAGCCTTTGTTTGTTTGATTTTTTTCCCTAAGAGCAATTAATGAAGATTTAGGTTGCAGTAATGCACTATTGATAATTGTCGTCCAATCCAATTTTTCTTCTTTATTTCCTTTTAGCCTATAATTTTCATGATGTTTTAAGAGTACAGAGTATGTTTATCTTTGCGCACAATCTTATTAACTAAAGTGCTAAAACTAATCATCATCTGTGAACTTTTCAGCTTCATTTCACCCTGAGGCTACACAAGTGATACTTCGGATCACAGCTTCCTCACTTCAAAGCAAACCTTCATAAGAGTAGGTAACAACCCTCTATGAGGGCACAAAGACTGTTCTTTGGAAGAACATCATTACCTGGCAAATTATCAGTGGACAAATGAAAAAACTCTGCTAGACACTTAAAAAGGAGATCAAAAATAAGGAGGATAACACAAAACTGGCACTTGGTAAAAGATGCCAGCAAGAAGCTTCACCATTGTTTAAACTGACTAGTTGGACTTCAGGAGAACAACTATTGTGTCCCTAAGACTAAGATGCCACAGGTAAAACATGCAGTATCCATGTCCAGAGCACTAGATACCGGTCATTTTAACCTTCTGTATGAATCAGAAGAAAAAAAAAACACCCACCAAAACTTTCAAAAACAAAGCACTTCTTTCCAATCTCAAGCTCAGTATTTGTCTCTGATATAAAGAAGAATGTGAAAGCTCTGCTTTATTTCAGTCTGTGTTCTGTCATCCTATTCTGCTTACATTTACTAAAAATATTTTCTATGAAAACGAGCAAAAAGAGATAAATCCATTGATAGATATGGAAATACATAGGCAGGTAAATAGAAAATGATGTTTGGGATTTGCCAGATCATTTTTTTCCCAGTATGCTGATTGATATATGAACTAACTTCAAATATGATTGTGGCAGTCTTGAAAATAATAGACAATAACTCCCCAGTCTTGACAACAGCAGAACCAGAAAATGCTTTTTCATATATCAGGAAGAACTTCATTGAATAAATACTCATGTTCATGTTTGAAACAAAATAGATTCCTAAAGATATTAAGCATTTTAAATAATAGGAATATACTAACTTGTAGAAAAATATGAGAGGGGTGAAAAGGTAAGATATTTTTAATTGATCACAGCAAACTTAGTACATGTTGAAGTCCATTGTGGCAGATGAAATATGCTAATTTACTTCTAAAACTTACCTTATATATATGATGAGCCAAAAAGATTAACCACATCTTTAAAAATGCTAAGATAAATTAAAACTATTTAAATTAGAAACAAATAGGAAGAAATAGGAACACTATTTAATTTAAAAATGAAAAAAAGAAAATAAGCTTTATAGACTGAATAGAAGTACTGTAGAAACCCTAAAGTTACGACAGAAATAGATGTTCGTAACACTTTTATGTAAAAGAATAAAACACTGTTTCTTCTGGCTTGCTGTTGACTTCTGGTATCAGCATTACTTGGATTCTTGAAGTACCTAATTACATAATTGTGCATTTTATGTGTAAATGCATATAGCTTTTGGCTTTAGAATGGGTAAGCAAGTTTAGAAGACAGGAGGAGCAGTATATATGTAGGTATCCATGAACTGAGGAAACAGCGTCACCAGAATTTGAATTTTGACATTCAGTAGGCTGTTCTATCAAAACATTTGTCAATCATTTTAAGCATAAGTCCCACCTCTAAAAATCAACTATACATGATCTTAAAAGCAAAGATGTTTCAAGTTCTAACTGTGGATTATCTGGACTTTTCTATGTTGAAGTTATTAATACAAGCTTTCTTAAAACTGCCTGAAATTGAGATGGTAGTGGGCCCACCAGGTAGTCCGAAACATGGGTTTTACCCTGTAATAACTTCAGCAGGAGGTGATGAGTTCACAGAAGGTCCTGTGTAACCCTTGCTGCTTCGGGTGATTACCGGAAAATTCAGAACCTCCACTGTGCAAATTCCCATAGGATGCATAAGACTACAGGTGTGGGACACAGGAAAAAAATCCAATTCTATGTACTCTGAATGCCTTTCAGTTTGGTTTTTTTTTTCTACCTGATGCTTATAAAGCTTTGCAATTCATCACTCTTGGTTGGGAAAGACTCCTGGAAGCAGTGTACAAACAATTTCCTCCAAACCTACACAATGAATAAGGATGTTTTGTTGCTACTGTTGCATTTCCTTATTTTCTTTCCTCAATTTTATCCCATACTGTCTGGACAGTCCAGCTTTTAAAAATTTTTATTTTGCAATGGAATCCAGGGAATAATGCTCCTTGACCTGAATGTTGGCACTTCTATTTTTCTCATTGCATGTTACTAAAAAACTATTTATATATCTGTCTTACTGTTTCTACATGCCTAAATTTTCAGAAACAATTACATATTTATGTTAAGACACATAGGAAATACTCTTATTATTTACAGTTACAGTTATAACTGTGGGAATTAAATAATGGAATGTAAGTGTGTTGTCCAGAATGGCCCCAGAAACTAGAAAAAAACACTGAAGTAATAAAGACACAATGATTTATTTCATGTGGTATCTCAGGACACCCCAGCAATTTTAAAGACTAAATCATAGTTATGGGAAAGAAAATCCATAGGAAGACTCAAGTGTGTTATGACCTACTTATAAAATAAGTGTATATACCAAAAATCAAGCCTCAGGCCTCATGAAAAAGAATCAAGTTCTGGTTTTGAAATATATTTAGGTCATATTCTAGGGTGATATAGATCCACAGATAAGTCAGCTGTCTTTGCATGTATTTATGACAGCTTATGCAAATTTTTCTAACCACACTGAAAGAATAAATTTAACAAAACAATGCAAGTTTGAAGGCAATCAGAGAGAAAGATGAAAAAAACCCAATGTGGTAGCTAAGAAAGCTTGAACATAGTGTCCACTAGTTTGCAGTGTCTAAAACACCCTAAACATTTTGAACTAAAATCAGGTACAAGTGTTGTGATATTTGTAGAGCCATTGAATATTAGGTATACATATGAAATCGACTTCTGGAGACTTTAAAAAATGTTATGATATATCAACAGATTTTAAAAATATATATTTGCCCTTTTCTCCTAAAATATGAAGGGTTTTTGACAGTGACCTAAAAATTTTCTATTTTGATAAATGGTGCAAAGAACTCGCATTGCAAAGAATTTTCAGTGCCAGAAATCTGTGCAAAAAATGGTTCCAAAACACTGATTTTCCATCAGAGATGCAATAATGCTAAAAAAAAAAATTATATATATGATTTATCAAAATAAGGGGACTAAGTTTCATAGGAATAAACGTAGAGGTTTTTGGAACTGCTGCTATAAATTTTTATAGCATTGGGTAGAAACACTTTGTGTTGGTATACATCAGTGGTACACTGACCTCGGGACAAAAATTATTTTGTGCCAACATTACAATTGTCTACCAAATGTGAAGTCATGAGTAGGAAGCAGAAAATGCAGAGGCAAAACATAATACATTTTCCAAGTCTATTTTTGATTTTGCATATCCTGTTCCCCAGTTTGTACACTGCAAATACCCTTATATGAAGGTATACACCTACTTCCTATGAACTTTCTTCTCTCTTCCTCACTTATTCCTTGCTTTCTCCCACAGGTCTTATTGTAGGGAAATCTCTCATTTACGTTTAGATACAGTTGGAGGCTGTTCTAAACATATCTGTATCATTTTTCTCCCCTCTTCATCTTTTTTTTTTTCTTTAATTAAAGGATCAGACTCCTATAATCAACATGAGAATGAGTCACAGTTTTCTTGCTGCCCTGAATTTTGTTCAGGGCCAAAAAA
>VYXC01012583.1:124135-141507 GCA_013397175.1 Platysteira castanea | reverse complement strand
AAAAGAAGAACTAAAAAACATGGTAAAAAAGATTCTATGATACTTGTTATTGTTTTCATTGGTAGAAGTCAGTTGGAGGAGACTTAAGGAAAAAATAATCTAAAGTTACTATATTTTCCCATTGGGTTGTTTGTTTTCTTTGTGATTCTCAGGATAAAGTTTCTGAAGAAAGACATAGTTTGATATTTGCATACCTAGAAGCTACATCTATGACTTCTGAATGATGAGAAAGAAAGAGGGGATTACTATTCCAGAAACACAGAAAAACACTCCTTATTGAATATTTGTGTAATGGATTGCCATTTAATGGTTTATTTGAAGCTGCATAAAACAGTCACATATTGCTTGCTCTTCTCAGCAAGAATAGCAGCAAAGCAAGTAAATTTATATTTCTTTCAGTGCAAGGAGCTTAGTTACCTGAGATGTCTGGTCTTTTTAGGATGGTGAACTTTGCCGCCTATACTACTACAGATCTTTAAGTAAAATAGCACTATAAGCACTGCTTCAATAATGGCCAGCCGTGGGCTGGAATCTTAAAGCACTCAAGGACTCTGAAGAAAAGTAGCAACACTGAAACAAATCTTTCCATGCGGTGTAAAATAATGAATTGAAAAATATATCATTTGATTGTTTGCTTAGCCTTTGAATTGTACTGAGGTCTCTCGTGTTTGCAGTTCCCTCCCAAGACCAGAGAAAACAAAAATTCTTTTATTTAAAGCTGTTTCCTCCTCTAGTGTTTCATTCTTTAATTGTTTTGTTCAAAAGCTCACTCAGTGACGTCATCCTTCCCACACACATTATTTCTTCACCAGCCTTCTGTGAGTCCTGTGTTTCTGTTTATCTTTTTACGCATAACTTTCCATTCATCCAGCTGGCATATCAGAAAAATTGGATAACATTGATCATCAAGGTAGTTGTTTCCTTTGGGCTACAGCCTGAAAATTTGCTTGAAGAAATGCTGAGCCATTTGACATGTATTTGATGATGGACTCAAGGACAAAGAATTTCCAGGCTTACATCCAAACTACATCCTGTTTGCAAGCAAACTGCACTTCATAGTGTATCCTGTCATAGTCGATCAAAATTGATAGTCCATCTCTGGTGCGGATATACTCAGCTTCTCAAACTGCCACTTGTTACATTCAGTGAGATTACATTCTTGCACAATATGCACATAATTGCACGGATAAGGCTATCCAAATGGCACACAGATGACATTGAATTACCTCACACTGAAATCTGTTGTGTTTCAAAACACTGATAAGGATGTCATTTTCCTGAAAACTACTCCAGTTCATGTATTACCCCGTGTAAGTATCTTGACTTTGAGTACCCTCAGAATATAGTGATTTCCACTGCCAGTAAAATCCCATGGTGTATACGAAAATATATTGTGAATTTTTATTTCTTCATTTGTTATATTTTTAAAGGATACAGGCAGAATAATGAGTCCTTTTCTAAACAAAGCCTAATGAAATATTTAAATGCTTCTTCAGCTCAGATTGCCATTTTTAATCAATAAAAATTATTGCCCTGGGATGAATTTTAACTTTAAGATTACAGACAAATTGCTTAATAATCTATTATTCTTATGAAAAAAAATACAGCTAACAGAAGAACATGTAGAAGAAATAAATACATCTGTCAAAGACGTTTGCTAAATTTCTGGAAAAATCTTTGCAGAAATACATTCTTCCACATCTTTTGGATCATCATGAATTAATTTGTTTTCTTATCAAACTTAAACATTTTTACACAAGAAAAACTCTAAATCAAATCCAGATAAAAACCACACCCTCACCCCAAAAAAGCAACAAAATTATTTCCTCTTATTTCATTGACTGCAAAAAGTTATTCAGCCTTTCCACTATACTGCAAGAGTTATCACATATTCCTCTTCAGACTTAATCTTTAAAGATGAAAAAAAAAAAAAAAATCTGTTCCTTCTTCACACCTTGTGTTTTAAAGTGTTAAAATTAGTGTCACACTTCTCTGGTGGAATCCCTGAAGCTTGTCTGCCTCACCTCCAAACCAGACAGTATCTCAGTAAAGTAAGTAACTCTTAACAGAGTTGGATCCCCTCTGTCTTTTATAGTAAATTACCTTTCAGTTTGAAATGTCTTGCAACCACAAAACAGTATTGACTCAAATTAAATGGCTTGCTATATTATATAGTCTTCTGCCATTTTAGTTATTACTTATTTTATATATGTGATTAATTTTTTTGTGGATGTAGCATTTTGCATTTATCTTTAAGTTCAGGGTTAGTTTTTCGGTTTTAGCAAATTCTCCAGAATCATTAAAATCATTTTAGTCAAAAAACTTGATATTCTGTTCCACAGTGTTTTCCATTTGTTCTTCTTTAGTGCAAGGACAAATTTTCTAAGCTTAGTGTCTATTCCGTTGAGTTTTTCCTGTCCCATAACTTAGGAGTTGAAATGTTAAAGATAAGGGCATAAAAAAAAGAGTTTGTTAAGGTGATGCCAGTGTCTTACGAATTATCCAGTAGGAGCTATCAAAGAGAGTCTTAAGTCACTAAACCCATTGCTTTGTATGACTTAGTTCCCTTACATGGCATTCCTAGGAAAGCTTATCTTCAATCAGCATTATAAAACTTCAGTATACCCTGAAGTTAAAGTAGTCCTTTGTTACAAGTCACTGAGAAAGTAGAAGCTGCCAGTCCTCTACCTTACATAAGTGATCCAGAATGCGTTCATTTTCAGGGGGTGAATTCATATTCCATTTTTAATCCATTTCTTCAATCCACAAAGAACAATCTACCATCTGCTTTGAGGATGCCGTGGAGGAAAAACAATTGGGGAAATACTTGACAGGATTTAGATATGAGATCTAAAGTTCCCGGCCACACTATATCTAATGTACTTGTGGGCATTTTGAGGGGAAGTTCATCAAAACATTAAGAAAATTTAGTGTGTAACTTTGCTTCTTAAGAAGTCTGCATTCTGCAATGATCTGTTGACATACACGTGTTCAGGTACCTACTGCCTGGGACCCAAAGGCTGTTTGTGTTAGATAACCAACTAACGTTATGGGTTCCTCTGATCATTCTCTGACCACATCCATTAGACCAAATCTTGCACAAACCCTACCTGAAATCCAAACTTCCAGGTGTTAAGTAGGTGTCTTATTAAATGAGTAGTCGGTATTCTCCTAAAGGAAGTGAAACACATTTGCAAGTTGCAATCCTTTCTAATTAGCTTTGAGTCTAAGCCTCTAACAAATATTTTGCCTTTTATGTGTGACTAAGTTGATTCAATACATTTTACAGATTTTTCTCAGCTGCTCAAAGGAAAGTTGAATATGATTCAGCACTGTGCCCTGGCAGCCAGGCTGGCAACCAAAGCTGATCAANAGCTGATCAGGGGAGGCGATTTCCTCCCTCTGCTCTGATGCAGCCTCGCTTCAAATATTGTGTGCAGTTTTGGGCACCAAAATATAAGAAGGATATTAAGTTATTAGAGAGTGTCCAAAGGAGGGCCATGAGGATGGTGAAGTGCCTTGAAGGGAAGACGTATGAGGAGCGGCTGAGGTCACTTGGTCTGTTCAGCCTGGAAAAGAGATTGAGGGGAGACCTCATTGCGGTCTAAAACTTCCTCATGAGGGGAAGAGGAGGGTTATGGCACTGATCTCTTCTCTGTGGTGACCAATGACAGGACCCAAGGGAATGGCCTGAAGCTGTGTCAGGGGAGGGTTGAGTTGGATGGTAGAAAGACATTTTTCATCCAGAGGGTGGTTGGGCACTGCAACAGGCTCCCCAGGGAAATGGTCACAGCACCCAACCTGACAGAGTCCAGCAAGTGTTTGGACAATGCTCTTGGGTACATAGTGTGACTCTTGGAGATGGTCCTGTGAAGGATGAGGAATTGGACACAGTGATCCTTGTGGGTCCCTTCCAACTCAGCATATTCTATGATATTTTGGCTTACTATTATTAAAAACAGTTGTTCCTTAGAAGGAATGCAGGCTTGCTCTGTGTTTAAAAAAATAAACCAAGAGTCGTCTTTATTTATTCAAATACAAAATAGCAATTTCAGTGAAATTAAATATCACTCTAAGTGTTCTTAGGTGAAGATCACTGACAGCTTGAAATATTTCTCTTTTTAGATGACAGTGTTCTTTGGTGTGTAAATCAAAACTTTCTGGTTTACAATAAGAAACACAATAAGAATAAAAAATCTCATCCCTAGAATACTAGCAAAACTGTCAGACATCACAGACGGCTAGTGTACAGAGAAAAGAGAAATCTGTACATCTTAGTCAGGGTGGGAAACAAATTACCCTCCCAACCCTCTGTACAGCTTATTTTCCTTGCATCTTCAAAATGATGGAAAATATGCATGAGACTGCAATGGATAGTAAATTCTGTGTGAAACTGTCGTTAGGCATATGTGATCCTTTAATATAAATAGTTACTCCCATATATTATGTAAAACTAAGGGTTTACTACACAGCAAATAAAAAGAAGGAAAGGGATGCTGATGTAATTTGATAAATTATCACATTTTCTTTTTTTCCTAGAATCTCACCTTCAGCTCTGAACAAGAACACTGTACTTTGAAAAAACATTATATAAATTCAAGGTCCATTGTTTGCAATGTCCAAGTAAAATGAACTCTGGGCTTCTCATATAACTTTTGGAAAGAGAATACAACAGAGCTTATCATCAAAACAATGATATTTAATACATAAAAAACACTGTAAAGTAGTGTTTGACATTCTCCAAGAGAGAGTAAAAAGAAAAGCTGTTAACCTGAAAGTCTGCTGACAGTGACACGGGAACTTCCCACTTTATTGCTGCTTCTTAAAGCTCACAAAGTACACAGAGTTGTAACATAAAACACCTTTGAACTTCAATGCACACATAGATAGTTTCCCTCTTGCTCACCTCTAGCAATTTTTACTTAGAGATAGGATCTCAGTCTTTATGATGTTACACTTCAAAACAGTATGTTATTTAGCATCTTTAAACTTTCATAAAAACAAACACTCAAGAGCTCACAGGAACTTGTGAAAAGCAATCCAAAACTTCAGCACAAAATGATTCAACTACTGGGATCAGTATTTAAAAAAACAGTAAATCAACTCTCAGGATCTCCATAAGACATTCACTGTAGACAAGCACTACTGCCTCATTTTACTCAATTCTGTCTTTGAGTTCTCTTCAGCAGAAATAAAATTCCCCATTGAATTAGTCGATTAAACATTTTTCTGGATTTTTATGAAAACATAACGAAACAATTCCTTCCCTTTCACTAATGCCATAAAAACATACAATTATCTACCACATATTCTCTTCACTGAAGGTAACTAAAGCTTGAATAGCAGTCCTCTCTGTGGAGAATGCTCTTGCTTTTGGAACCAAACTGCTGATTCTACTGAAATGAGTTGCAACTCCTGTCTTTATAAAATCCCCCTGATTTGGCTTGACTCCGATATTAGAAGGTGACCGAATGTAACCTATTAGATAATTTCCTTAGAGTGTGTTTTTGGTACACTGTCAGCAACTGTAGCTGAGCTGTACTATTTCTAGGCAATTTGAGGTCCACATATGAATTGTTGTTCTGTACTTTGTATGTAAGTAAAATTTAAAAGTAACCTTAATAAAACTAATATCTTCTTTTTCCATCTCCTCCTTTGACCCAAATACCCGCATTATTTAGAAATCATGTTGATCATAGGATGAAGAAGATATTAATTAAGCAGCCATGACTAAATATGCATCTTCTTATATGCTTTCAAAACTCTAAGGGTGCTCAGGTTTTGCCAATAAATTAAAGCTTTCTAAACTATTTTTTTTTCACAGTTGCTGTCAATATCAGTGGAAGAAGCAATGGGTTATGTTTACATGCAGGTGATGTCCACCTGTTTGGGCTTTTTTTGCTTTCCACTATGTCACACAATCAGATTTAAATATTGCCAAAACAGCTGAGGCAATGTAAATTTGATTTGTGAAATCACCTGTAAATGCAGAGGATTTGGGACAGGTAACAAAGGATCGTGCACCCAAAGTGTGAAAGAGCTCTATGCAGTATGGTTTTCTCTGCCACTGTAGATCACCAGGGAAAACTAAGCACTGATACAAACTGCAGCTTTTAGTGGATTATTACTTTTTACTGTATAAAATTATTCACATTTTTCTTACTATAGATGCTATGAAAAAGATGTGCAATGTTCATACAAACTATTTCTAAAGATCCAACATAATTGGAACTGGACGAGGATTTTATTTCCTGAAATCTTCCCAATACCTGGGTAAGATAACAAAACTAAACCACAAAAAATGTTTGAAATGTGTTTATTGCAGTTGCAACATTTCTATTTTGCTGTCCTTTTTATTCATGTCACTATGACATGAAAGAAATCTAACACGGAATAACACTGCAGTGGGTTACTCAGTGGGCTGCTGTAGCAAAAGGAAAATTTTTCAATTGCTTTTTGCTTGCATCCAAGGAACCTTTATCTTGGTTTACTGTTTTGTATTTATTCCACAAGGGTACCATAAAGAGAAAAACCTCTAATATCAAAGCCAAAACATACACTCTAGTCCAACCTTTCATATAAAATTTTTGCAGGTGGTCACCTGCATCCCTTAAACTGCTGTGGAGACAACCAGGCATATTTTCATTAAGTATGTCTTGGTAGAAAGTGGAAGGATAAAAAACGCACATGGGTGAGAATAAAAGGGAAAGAAACAAGACAATTTTATTAATTCACAACATCATGTGACTATAGAAAATAGAAGCCTTTATTCATGGAAATGTTCATTTTAGCTTTTACTGCTTCTGCCCTTTCTAGTAGAATTAAGGACATTTATTTAAAATAATGCTTATTGAGGTATTTGTTTAAAAATTAATGCACTTTGAAAATAATATCTCTATGTTCTACATAAGTTTCTTTTGAGTAAAAAGTGTTATTTGTAATAGGAAGAATGAGGAAAGGTCAAAAGGTTTACTTGAAATCATGGACACTTCTGTTCTTAAGGAGACAAATGGCTAACCAAAAGAAATGCAGTGGACAGTTTAAGTGAATGATTACATACCTGATTATTTATCTTAATCCATAGTTTTGAATAAACATGTTAATTCAAGAACTATTTTAGAAAATTTATTTTTCTTTCTGTCTAGTGCCTCAGTTTAAAATAACTGATCTCACACTATTTGAAAATTTATGACTAAAAATGAAAATAAATATGCAGCATTTAATAAACCTAAGTAAATTGTGTTATTTTCCCAAGCTACTGCATTAAAAAGAAATATTTTGAGATGGTACAATTAACATGACCTCTCAAAAAGTTATATTTTATTGATATTTGTACCTGCTAAGAGGAATTTAAAAAATTATTTTAATGTACAATTTCATACTTTAAGAGGATTATTTCCTCACAATGAATCATGAGATCATCTTTGTGACAACAGAAATATTCCTTCAACAGAAAAAATATTCTAGTGAACAAGCACATCCACTTTTCCAGAGGACGGGGTTCTGGTTAAACTGCAAGGCTCCAGAAAACTGTAGCAAACTTCTTCAGTCTGCATTGGGTCATTTTTAACAGAAGCCTTCTTTAGCTTTTACCAACAGAGCTATGGACACAGTTAGAATCCTTTCTCAGCTGTCTTCCATCACACTCTCCCACTAGAAACCTTTTTATCACAGAACTTAGAGGAAACCTGTGAAGACCCAATCTGTTTATTTGAAAGCAGTTGTTACCACCATCAATGCAAAATTACATCTAATCCTTCTAGTCCCAGTTATTTTCCATTTTAATGGTCTAGTTAAAGAAAAGGAAAAGTAAAAACGCCCTTTCCAAATTATTTTTCTATCAATAAACTTCTCAAATCAGGAAGGCCAAAGAAAAGCTGGGTCTTTTGGAGAGACCAGATATACAGGAATCTCATCAAAGAAAAGATCACTGCAGAAAGGAATCAAAGAAAAATCAGTCACTTTCCACCTTATCATAAAAAAATTATAAAATTTTTGCAGTACTGGAAGAGTATTGGCAACACCAGTAGAATATATCCTATATAAACCAGTGATAATGAGAGGAATTGGATTGTCTGGAGTATAAGTGGCCCTCAAACCTATGGGGATTTTTTATTAATAAAACTCCATTACTTGTCCAGATTCACAGCTCATGAGAAGGTTTGGAAAAGACAGTGCATCCTTGCTACAATGAACGTTTTTGCAGCTTCAGAAATTTTTTTATTGACCTGAGATTTCAGGTTCTTTCTATACAGTGCACAAGTTCACTTCAAGTTTTTGATATAATTATTTTTTTCTCAATATTTTCACGTGGTATATTGAGGTCAATCTGTTTAGTACATAAAAATATGTACTTTAATATTGAACAACTATTAGTGCTATTTTTAATGACTTTGTCATGGGAATCTAATACGTAAAATTAATACAAAACAGAAAGAAAACGACAAGATACTTACTTTTAAAAAAACCCTCTGTGCTTTTTTTCCCCGCAGGTTTCTTCTGCAACTTTTTCCTTTCTGCTGTCAAACTTTATGAAGATAGCTTCACAGACCATACCACTGTCACGTGTCATCTCTATGCTAAGAAATGTTCCTTATGCTAGCTTATAAACAATTGATGTCTATGGTTTTTCACTTGATGACAAAAAACTTCAGTCCAACAACGGGGAACTGTAATCCTTAAAATTCACAACTGACTTCCTTAAGTCAGTAATTTCCTTACCTGCATCAAAATATACTTGAGAAAATGTGTTATCAGTGTGTGAAATTAAAATGCTTTACACTTCTAAATTCTCAAGAGAGAAGAGATGTAGTATGTGAAGCAAATCTTGTTTGTTTTCAGAAATGTTGATTCATTAGCTCTCTAGGTGTTCTGCTCAGGCATTCATAAGGCTACATAACAGACAAAAATAAAGATCAGGCAGATTTGGCAGCATGCAATCATCAGAACCATATATTCCAAAGTACAGGATTTAATTTTTAATTTATTTATTTTAATTTTCAGGATGGGAAGACTAGAGTGGCCATTAATGAAAGTGAATGTGATCAATATATAGATCAATTAGTTAACATAACTGTAAAGAAGAATAATATTTGAAAGTTGAAGAAACAGCAGCCAAAAAGCCTTTTCCAAAATAGTTTAAACTGTGTATGATAAGAAATTCAAGGTGGGAAAGTAGAAGCCAAAATGACCTTTTGAAAGTAATTTAAACTGATTGCTTTCTTATAAGAAATTCAAGGTGGAAAAATATAATTACTGACTATACATTTTATACAAGGTTTTCTAGACATCATAGAGCATGTGGATTTTGGCTAACTTCCAATAAATTGCAGTAATGGTAGTATCCTGACTGGTATCTGAATACTGTGCCTCATAGTTCCCTTCTTGTCATTACCTCAATGGCATGTTACCCAAAACTTTATAGAAGTCATGGTGATGCCTTCGACACAAGGAGGAGAAAGCATAAAATTGCAGGATGTAAAGAAAGAATATAGCTCAACAAAATGTGGGTAGTTCCATTTCCAAGAGTCCTGTGTAATATCAAGCCAGACAGGCTTGTATGCTACTATAGTTCTTGGCAATTGCAGTGAAAGCTGATTTATCTGGCCAAGTATACCTGGAAATTACCATAATTTTCTTCAGATTATAACCTCATGAATTTGGTAGCCCTAAATTTTCGCAAATTTGGGTTCAGAAGTTGAAAGAGTATCTCACAACAGCCAAGTTCTATTATGTTTAAGTCAAAGTACCTTTTGCATACTTCAAATTAAAAACTATAAATCAGTATTAGTGTACTAAGAAAATGGACAGAAAGTCATTATAAGATTTCTGAAATACATAAAATGTTTTGAGGATGTTCCAGAGGGCCAAATGGTTCCAAGTGAATCGGCTATTTTGCTAATTCTAATTTGCTGTATGGAAGGCCAACCCAACTATATGAATTTCCCACATAAAATATTTTAGAGCTAAAAATGTCACTTTGAAGATGTTTGAATATTTGTCTGATGCTTTTTGAATTTCTGATCTCTGATGATTTCCATCAGGAGAAGTAGGGATTTTTGGTTAAGAAGAACTGAAACATATCCATCAGAAAAAGCCTACAGTTTGCTCTGAAGTCTGTTCTCAGGTTCGTCTTCTGGTGTGCATTTGAAATTCAAATTACTGTCAAAATGACCTCATGTTGTTACTTAGCAAAATCTTTTGTGCTAACAAAATACTTCCTCTGCTTTACTGTAGGTCCCTAAGGTAACTGTTTCACAAGATGCCACAGTATAACCATAGAATATCAAGATGCCAAGCATAAATATATGGTGGTAAATGGATTAGCATTAGATCATGACTGTTTATTTCCTTTGGGTTTTATTATTTTAATGAAAATCTGTCCTGTCATGTGAATTTACCATATTCTTTGGCATCAAAAAGTTTGGGCTAACAAGTTTGTTAAGAGCCTGGGGTCCAAAGGGTCCAGAGGTCCAAAGCAGGATTCATGGGAAAGAATGAGAGAGACAAGACAAATGTCTCTGACCACGAAGAAGTCTTGGAATGCAGGCTGTGCTAGCAGAGATATTTCTGGAGCACAGAAGAGCCCTCTGTGATGCACAGTTGCTATGTTTGGGGCCAAACCCTCTCTATATCCCATTTTATAGCAGTGATGAAAAAGGATTGCAGCGAGGAGCTGCACCAGTCTGTATCTTAACCACATTAGTGTTCACAGAGCTTTTAATGTTTCTCAAAATATTAGTAGATGTTGTATGAGATTTTTAACATGCAGCCCATCAAAATAATTTTTCTAGTTATCACATATCCGCAAAATATGAATGTGCCTCCCCGGACTTCTGTGTTCTCTGCTTTCCAAATGCTTTGTGAATTCTATGGAGGCACATGGCATTATTTTTTAAATACAGTGAACAAGGGAACCAGGCACCTGCTAGTGACCCCTAGTCTACTTTTAATGATCTCCATAGGCACAGTTGTGAACATGTTGTTATCTGTGAGAGAGGTCAGAGTTAACTTGCTCTCTAGGCCAAATTTAAAGACCAAAATATGTTTAGCAAAAAGCCAAGCTTCGTGATAACAGAATTCTTACCCTAAAAAAAGCACAGTAGGATTATATATAACAATAAAGATCTTCACCTTCTTTAGTCTGTCAGATAGCCTCTACTTCTCTCTTTCAGATTAAGTTGGACTCTTTCTCTAGAAACTTAAGAAATATGTTCCTGAACTGATTCTGTTGGATAAAATACTCCTTGCCTTGCCCCTTTCCATCTTTTGTAAGAGAAAAAAAGGTCAGAGAACAAATCTGATACTCTTCCTGTATCTAGCAAGAATATAGCTTTCTTCCTGGTGTGAACACTTGTCCTTGATCTCCACCTGGTTATTGTGAGGCATCTTGGGCTTTCAGAGAATTACATTTTACCTTTCTCATCCGCTGCTGTTATTGCATAACCTAGCACACTCCTGATTTTGATCTGCTTACCCATTGCATTACTAACCCTACTTATCAGTACAGATGCACTGATAAAACATTCTATTTGACTTCCTGGATTATTTTTCTTTGCTCATCAAATGAAGAGAAATCATGAAACTATACACACTGAAACCAGGACTAAGATAATAGCTACTACTTCCTGGTGCAACTCTTCTCTTCATTGATTTCTTTGTTGCAAAACACCGAAACAAAAACCCCTGCTCCTAAACCTCAAAATCTGTTTGATAGAAGTGGAAAATACACTAAAAACATGCATATAAGTGTTTCAACCTTTTCCTCTGCTAGAAAGAACTAGTATGTGGTATTAAGTTATCATTTTGCATATTTAAAACCAAAATAAATAAAATAAAAAGAACGCAGCTCAACACCAAGGAATATGTAAGTGCTGTCCTGGCACTAATTTTCAAAAAGTATTCCTAACGATCATTACTATCTACAATAATTTAAGTCAACAACAACTGAAGAGGCATTTAATGCTAAAACCCAAGTCCTTAAATGTACAAGAAGCACATTTTCAACAATTTTCTGTTAGACCAAAAAATTTTTTTCACATCTTTGCTTTCTGAACATTCTGCTTCCAAAATTTTATTATTCACATTCAGTTTCACAATGACACAATATTAAAGGAAGCAATACAGCCATAAGAAGAAGGAAATGGAAGTACAGAAAATGTCTAACAGCAGAACTTTGAGCAAATATCAAGTTTAATTAACAGGGGGAAAAAAAAGGAAAGAAGTAATAATTCCTTATTTCACTTAATAGGTAGCACAGCTACAGCACAGTAGCAAAACAGTGCATGCTAACAGTCAAGTATTAGGCTGCCAGCCATACATCCTGCTTCATAATATAAATTCTCCCTGTCTCCAGATGCAAGAGTTATGGAAGTGAAAAATATAAAAGGAATTATAGGTTTATTATGGTAATTTATAATTAATATATTTTATCGGCAGTGAAAGCTGTTGAAGCAAAGAAATCTCAATTTGTTTTTTATTTTTAGTGTTAGTATACCTAACATATCCAGAATAGTCAGAAGTATGAAAATTTTTATGACACTTTTGAAACAAATATTAAACTACAAATCTATCTGGAAGATTATTATAAGAACATTCAATTCTGCCTGCCAATTTTACCCAAGTTATTCTCTGAAATATCAGCCTCTGGTCATTATTAGAGATATGGGACTAGAACAGGCTTCTAGTCTGTCCAAGCATGGCACTAGTTAAGTTCTTCTGACTCATTGACTCAAAGATGGTATAGGATTCAAAGGAGCTAATTGAAAAAGCCTTTCAAACCACTCGGTCAAGTTAATTTTTACAAAATTGTGTGGACTATTACTCTTTCACTTTAATCTATAATGACATCGGTTTACTTACATCTTCAAAGCCCATGTTTGCTTTTTCTTTTTTTCACCCTTTTCAAGGGCTTTCTTCTTTCAAGAGATATGAAGTTATATGAAGTTCTGTCAATGTATCAAACACAGTAAATCTATGCAGAAAAATGTGTTTGAGCATTAGTTCTCTCCAGTCTACATTGTTTATAAGGAAAGACAGCTCATATATTGCTTGTTATTAATATCCAAGAGAGCTGAACAGCAGAGAAGGAAACTTTCCACTCACAGAAACCTTTTATCTTGACTCAACTGAAAGTTAATATACTATAGTCTCAGTTAATAGATGATCAAAGACATAACCTAGTGTGAGGATTAAAGAGATCTCTGCTGTGACCATCTTCATATATTCTGCACAGGGAGGTATTAATGCAAGCAAAGATAAGTCCAAAAAGCCAATATTGATTTTAAAAATGAAACCATCTTTTCATCTAAAATAGGTGAATATGACAAAATGTCACCATGCACTTGAAAAACAACAATGAAAAGATAACAGCAGGAAATTAATTAGTTTAGAGAAAAAGTGAGATTTATTATATCAGGTTTTCATTTAGGAAGCCATTCCTAGTCAGCAAAAGACTTTAATGTATGTTTAACTAGAAACATATTCATAAGTTCCATGAACTTTGATGTGGTATAACACATTCTTAAATTTTAATATTAAAGCAGTGATTAATGCCTAATGTTGTTCTTGCTAAACTCAATAGCATTTGCCATGAACTTCAAAAGAAGAATTACACGGTTTGATTCATTCTCATAATTTCCCTTATAAATCTAATGTGTGCCTACTGTTTATGTTTAGTCTCATTCTGTTGTTATTTTTGTTGTTTGAACAGGAAAATAAATTATTATTGCAATATTTTGCTGTCCTAGTTTACTTCTAGACATTAAGTTTAAAAAATAAGGCCTGACAAGTATATGATCTTGAGTATGGAATGCTGACTTGCTAGATGATCCATATTTTTAAATAAAAGCTTAGAAGGTTTTTCATTCTAATAATTATTTCCTCCTTTATGTGCTTTATAAAAATTCCTGACCAATTTACTCATAAAAGGGGAGGGAGAGAGTGGGTCTGAATAAATGAGACTATCAAATGCTTATGTTTTATGTACATATTAAGGACAGAAACTCAAATATGTATATTTTAGGGGGGCTACAGTCTGCAAATAGCTATTGTAGAGAAATACTGCGGCGTGTGGAAAGAGAGGAAGTCAGAATGGAATACCAAGGGGGTGCTGCTATGGGGAAGTTAACATGAGATGGTTACATTGTGGAGTAGCACTGATGCTGTGAGCATTCTTATATCATGGCCAATGAGACAATGAGGCAATTAATTCCTCACTGTAAATATGACATGCTGCTCTTCATTACAGAAGAAGATGAGGAAATGGACAGACAACTGTTCTGATGGAACCGCTGCACCACCTTTTCAATGACTTGGTCACAAAGCCATCTTCTAAGTACCCTGTCTGTCAAAAGTTTATATTCCTAAGGCTTAGTTCTCCCAGTCATATTCAGTCGACTAATAAAAATGTTCTAGAACATGTAGATCCCCTTAAATTTTCATTTATGTTTACGTACATTAAATATGTGTGTGTTTGTGTGTGTACATAATGTAAAATCTTTTGTAGGTTATGGGTTATGTTGTATTATAATGCTATGAAGGATGGCATTAATCAAATAGGAAAATAAAACAACTGTAGTGGTACTTCTATCCAGGAATACATGTGTAATGGGCATTTCAACTTCAATATACAGTAATGATAGATGTAATACACTAAGCAAATAGGCATAACTAATACTAGTTGAATATATGTAAGAACATTGATGCAAAATAGACAACTACATCTAGGCCACCTTTGTTTTCAAAAGCTCGAGGAGGTCAGATTGGTAGTAATATCCTTTTCCTAATTAATCACCCTTTGTTCCTTTCTCAGTGACGTGGCAAGGTTCCAGAAAAGTGTAAGAGTTGCTAGAATTTTCCCAGTGAAAAGCTGTGTGAACAATTTGCACGTATATATTTGAATTCCTTTCTTCACAAGACAGTACAGTTGCTAGACACTGCCAGGGGAAATTTGTGTACAGAACATGCTTATGTTTTGTACACGAGGCTGCTTACAGTCCTAAAACAGAACAGCAGCTGATTTTTCTGCTTTGATTGGAGATATGTGGATTAAAATAATGAAGTTTGCATCTTGGTAACGTTATAATTGTCTTGCTTCTGTTGCATATATGTTAACTGAGACTTCCTAGGCTGCTCTTCTAACAGAATTCACATAATTTGGAGACTCCAGTGTATGCTCCAATTAGTCCATTATATTACGAGGAACATTAAATCTATTATATACTATTTTATCATTCCAAGGAAAGCTTATAGTTTTACACAGTTACTCTATTTGACTTGTTTTATAATAAAGATACATAGGCAGATGTTTGTTCCAGATTTAAATGGGGCAGCTTAAGAAGAAGGGAGTCCATCTGTTACTGTTGACCTGGAGAAAGCCCAAATAGACTTATATTTTATATTGAAATGAATGGAGATGATTCACATAATTGGTTACTGCAGGTAAGGTGCTGAGAAAGAAATCTTCATTTTAAGTTATTATAGTTATTACTAAAACTATTGTCTCCAAAACATCTTGAATTTCAATGATTATACATTCACATTTTTTAATCCTCTTTTGTGTAAAGAGTAACAAAATGGACAGGTTCTGTTCCTATACATGTATATGTGCATATGCTGCCTGATTTTTCTCATGAAACTCATGTTCATAAATCCCTACTAATTGCACCTCTGGACAATATTTCTCTGGATCAGAAATACCAGCAATGGAAGTCCTGGAACAGTTTTTTCATGTAACCTCCTAAGGTAACATATCGATAACTTTTTCAGGAGAGTTAGTACTTGCACTCATCATGGTCTCCTGGTGGAAGTCAGCAAAGCACTAGGAAGCTTCTCTAGTAAGAGAACTTACTTCAAGCCAAGTTACAACAGCTATGGTTCTTAATTTTTACTGCAATATTTCAATGTAGTTTTCATGTTTTGTGTAAAAGTTGCAGACTAAAAGACCTCTTCTTTGATAAAATAGCTGATTAACTAACTACGTCAACAGAAATATTTTGAGGGTTTTCCCTTTCCTGTGCCATGACACATATCAAAGCTTATATAAATGTGATTTACTAATAGAAGTCACAAAACCATCAAACCCCAGGCAAGGAAAAGAACTATCTATCATATTCCTTTTAAAAAAGTTTTTAAATATAGTTCTGAATGTGTGATTTCCATGAGAACAGCATGTGTGAAATTAGAATTGTAGCTCTTCATTTAAGACTGTTTTCCCTAAAAAATCACCTGAAATTACCCTTATTTCCCATTATATAACCTCCATTTTGAGAAAATTGAATAAAAAGTTTCTGCCTAGCATTAATGGTATAATCAAATCACTGGATATTTAATATTTTGTACTGCCTTTACATCTTTTTAAGTACTTGCAGTGTTTTCAGACTTCTTCACGCATTTTGGACCTATTTCTCAGTTGGCTTTGGACCCAAGCAAATTAGAAGCAAACGATGATATCTCTGAATGTTTGTATTTTATAGTCTACTCTCCACTCTGAAAGGGATGGAAAAAATGAAAAGAACAATGCTGAAGTTATCAGAATTTAATGAAGACTGTGTCTGTGTTGTCTTGTGCAGAATTTCTTTTTTATTCCCCTTATTTTCCTTCTCCTTTGCCCTAAAGTATGATTCTGAGTAAGTGTGACTGTTTCCTCTTTGTGTATATGAGAACAAAGAAATGTCAGTGTGTGGCTGCACAACAGAGGTACCATAAAACGAAAAAAATCCTTTAAATAATGTCATAATAATGAGCTAATTTTTTGGATTTAAGCAGAATAAAAATATGGCATTACCTTGTACCAATACTGAAATGCTCAAATTGTGGGAAATATGGACAACTAGAAATCAAAAAATTCATCTAGATGAGAGTTTGAGATTTAAACCACATATCCCCCTACTCAAAGCAGGACTAGAGTCCCTAGATGATTACCAGGAATTTTTAGCCAGTCTTAAAGTGAAAAGTCTAATAATACCATTTCAACAACCATAAACTATTTAGTTCAGTGCATAGGGGTATTTTCCTAATGTCCAGTCTGAATCTCTTTACAGGAATGTGAAATTATATTTTCAGTTTCTTCCTATTTTGAAAGAAAAAGAAAAACAGTTTTTGCCTTCTCTTTAAAGACTGCTATCACATCTCTTCCCAGTTTTCTAGACTAATATACCTACAGAAAATTACAGGGCAATTTTGCACTTATTTCAGCGATAACTTGGGGAATCTGCCTTTTTCAAGTATGATGCAAAAATCTTACAGACTCTCCAAATTTAAATCCAAGCATAAGCATAAAAGATAAGTATTTGGAAAAATCCCAGTATTGTGCATGAAATTAAACAAATGCCTAAATGGTTTTATTATGTAAACTGTACGATGAAAAATTG
>VYXC01012583.1:163-123786 GCA_013397175.1 Platysteira castanea | reverse complement strand
TTTTAATTTATGCTGACTTTGGGCAGGTACTGGACTGGTCTTAGGGCAAATAACTTTTATAGACTGTTATATCAGTCCTAGTCTTGCAGTACAACTTCCTAACTACTATGCATCATATTAAACACATGCATTTACCTCCATTTTTAATAACCATAAATGTGAGTATCAGTTTTACAGGAAAACCTCTACAAAATTGTTTGACAGGTTTTCTGTTTTCTTTTCCTACTATGAGACCACCTCATTCACCCCGGTGTTAATCAGGAGATCCCTGAAGTGAGCTACCTTAAATTAACAAATCCTTTTTTTTATTTTCTTTTTTCCTTTTTTTTTAAATAAAATAAAACTTTTTAAAAATCACATATCAAAATTTCTTTTAAAAAGTTTTTAAAGCAAAACATTAGAATAGCTAACTTTAAATGCTACAAAATATTCTTCTGATGCAATAGCCAAATTAGGAGCTTAACTTGAAAAATTTTGACTTAAAATGCCTTAAAACACTATTTGCTACTTAAGATCTTCTGTCATATTTTTATTACAAATGATATTGTTAAACAATAGGCATTGATATACTTTTATAAAATACTCTGCTAATACTCAATTATGAGATCTTGTAATATTATGAACCAATAATTTGGCAGACATGAAAAAAAGAAGAAATTGTTCTGGCACATACTAAGTATTGACAAATATTACCTCTCTTTGAAATGGTGATCATAAAATTATTATTCAGTGACATAATTTTAGCTGATGTTCAAAAGCCCATAGTAAAAGCTGGATTTATCTCTTTTAAACATCAAATCCAGGCATATTAAATGTATATTAAAGGAAACACATCCTAAATAAAAAATTCTGTTTTAAAGGATGCATTAAGTTGCTAGGAGTTAAATGAATTTGAGTAACTTGGAGGTAATTTATCTTGCAATTTGCAAGAGATATTGAGTCATTTGACTCATCTACATTATCAGAGTACATATGACTACTTCAAAATAATTTGAAAGTCCCCTACATGACTGTAGATGCTGGTCATTTAAAGAAGACTCTGCTGTACTTTCATAAGTCTCATTAAAGGAATTTCACTGAAGTATCCATGTAATGATAAAAACACTTCCTCTTTCCTAGACACCTAATAAATAAATATATTTCCTTGCGATATGAAGTTAAATTTAGTCATGAAAATTAAGTTATAATTGACTATTGTTTTGCATTATCAACATCATTTCAAGATTATTGAGAGCATAGGGTGGAGTTATACTGACATGTGACAGATGAGGTGGAAATACAAGTGTGAGAGCCATTGAACACCATGAATTTTTATAATATATCATCATTATGAAAACACCTGTGCTGAAGGACATTGTGCTGATACACAGAAAATATCTTTTCTGTGGTTGATAGAATATTCATTTTTCCCTGCAATGGTTAGAAAAGAGGACAATACTGTCTGCTAGACAGAGTATTTGTAGACAATGTTAAAAGCGTTCTACACTGAAAAAACATCACAGATTTTTCTAGCAGAATTGAGGCTGGAAGAAATCTTTCCTGTCTTTCAAGTCACTGAACTGAAAAAGAGCCACTTCAGCAACTATTTTTGAATGACTCTGCAGTTCTAATCTTCTGCCTGTCTGAGAGATGAAAGGACCGAAGGTATCAAAAAAAGTTATTAATGAAGTACATGGGACAAACTGCATCCTCAGAAAATTTTCAGATGCTACAAAGCTGCGAAGGTTGAGACACCACATGGTTATGCTGCCATTTGGAAAGACCCCAACAGCCTGGAGAGATGATAACTCAGGAACTCCGTAAATGTTAACAAAGGGAAATTTGAAACCTTGCACCAGGGTTCGTTGTCCTGCCTGAGTTCAATAAAGAATTTTTGTGGACTTAAATAAACATGGTACACAATTGGACATTTTGAGCCCACTGTGTTGAAAAGGAGTCTGTCAAGTTCTCTACTTTCTCCAAAGTACTCTTTACAAAAAGATCACAAACTAAGAAACAGGGAAGAAAGCTAGAGGCAGCAATATAAATAAACATGAACATTCTTCAAAGCTTTTTATAGCTGAGTGTTCAGAACTGTTCCCTTTTTGGGTACTGTACTGATCAAGCAATGACATAGCTTCTTGGATTTTCAGATACTTGCAGCACAGAATCCACAGAAAGCACTGTAGTGAAGATCCACTATTGCTCCCACACTGTCATTGCTGGATACGACTATGTGTTAAGTTAAATATTTTCCTTTAGACTAAAGAAGTTGTGTTGTTGCTTCAGAGATGGCATTTCCTTTATCAATCATCAGTAAAAATGACATACACCTTACCTTGGACATGTTCAGCAAGAAGTTTCCAAAAATAATTTCTTTTACAGGGTGTGAAGTTGATAGAGAACACCTTTTCTCGGATATCAGAATTTTACAGATCTGAAACAAAGCACTCCCAGCTACAGTAGAGAAAGAACAGTGGGCCAATTGCTGTTCTATTTTGTATACCTACTATATTTAGCCTTGACTGATGGACTGATCAGGAAAACGTCAAAGAGTTACAGCTATAAGGACAACAGAACAAAAATCTGAAAACAGTTTTATATTTCACCACTGAGAGTGCTTAAAAGACGGAGGAGAACTAAAAGACTGCCTAGCTTAGCACTACATGTATGTGTTGAAAGAAGGAGGATAACTGTATATGAGCTTGAAATATTATGTGTACTTATCAAAAATATTAAAAGGTTATAAAGCTCTGCAGTCTAGAATTCAAATGACAAAGATTAACATGGACACAGATGACTGTAAATATCCACAAGAGTCTAATACTTAATTTGACAGTGACAGACCTTTTACTTTTTCATGCATCGCATAGAGTGGCATTAATTCTGTGAACAAGTATGTCACAATTTTTTTTCTTTTTGTCTGAGATATAGTACTACCATAATGACAGGTACTTTAATTGGTTTTTTTTTTCATTTAATTTGTTATAAAGAGGGAATTGCTTTTCATGGGTTTTTCATGATGCTCACTGTCAAAAAATCCAATATTTCTCAAACTTGCCACTGGTTTGTGAGACAGCTACCATAAAATTATCCCACACTCAAATCAAAGCACAGATGTATTGAGGTTGTTTCTTAACTGGAATCATGATCCTAATGTGAGACACCCAGGAGGTAATTTTTAAAATACTCAGTCCTTCTACTGTTCATAGCACTGCTTTCATTTTTGCATCATAGGGACGGGGGAGGGCATGCTTTGTGAATATTTCAGGTGTGCTCAGTGTCACATAAGCACTTTGATCAGAGGCAGCAATGAATTCCAGTTTCCTGCCAGGAATCAGTAGGAAAAGGAGAAGCTGACCCTGTTCAGCTTGTTCAATAATTTCATAGACCAGAATACACAACTACACCTGGCAAGTCAGTGAGGTGTGTTTGACTCCTCTTAAATGGAACCCAGGGACCAGG
Source organism: Platysteira castanea (assembly GCA_013397175.1). Taxonomy (NCBI): domain Eukaryota; kingdom Metazoa; phylum Chordata; class Aves; order Passeriformes; genus Platysteira; species Platysteira castanea. The sequence goes on along the minus strand of VYXC01012583.1, from coordinate 120,342 downwards.
TCTTTCCCAGCTTAGTGCTCTAATGACTGCACATCTGACAGAGGCTGGATTCTGGACTGCAGGAGCCTGTATCCTGATTGAACAGAGATGTTACTTTTTGAGTCAAAACTTTGTCCTTCAATGTGTGGCAGTAGGCTAGATAGCTAGATAGCTGTGGAGTTACCATGGATTTCTGAGTATTCTTCTGATATGTAGAGCTCCACTGATTCATTATAAATTACTATTTTTGGGCACTTTCTTCCCAATTTGACTGTTTAGGAAACCTGTTCTCTTCCCTTCACTAGCATAAGACGTTGTGCCCCATGACTTGTAAATGCCAGCAGATTCATTCTGTCATTTTGTGTAAGTTCTGAAATAACCATTCTACTAAACCAGAATCTATTGCTTTAGACAAACACACAAACAAAAAACATCATACTTCTAAAAATTCTGGTCAGGACTGATTTTATTTTTAAAAGCAAGAATTGTCAAGCTAACTACATTTGGTGTAATCTCTTTTGCCCAAAGCATGTTGATTGATAGTTCCCTGATTGTGATTTTTACAATTTAAACACCTCATTCATTCAGAATAGGTTTATAGGCATAAGTTAAATTACATTTTTTCCTGTGGCAGAGATCCAGCATATTTTACAACTGATTCACAATAAAAGCTCAGAACACATCTCATCCACATGCCACATTTCACACAGTGTTTACCTCATTAGTGCCAGTGGAGAAAGCCCAAGAGCCGAGGAATTTTCAATATACTATATTTCAATAACTTTACACGAACAGATTTTTGACTAGAATAACATGTAGAATTAATGCATGTTGATAGCCAAAATATATCATTAATGCTTTCCTAACTGTTCCATCCTTATTATCCTAATGAGCTTACTTTTACTGAATTTCCTTGCCATCACACAAGCAACTCTAGCATCAGAGATTTACATGACTCTGTAGCATGACAAGCTGATTCTGCTGATAAGAAGGGGGAAGAAAGATTAATCATATACCAAAATATGTTGACAGAACCATTCCCACATGGTATGAAGGTTATTTGAAAAATAGAACTTGTATATCTTGGCTTAGTCAACCTTCTTGTTCTCAGTTTGTATTTGTAAGTCAAGCCCAGTTCTGCCAAACACATGCTCTGCTTCTACTGACTTCAATGTTTAGCATTTTTTCAGGATTAAAAACCAAGGTAACAGAATTTAGTATTAAATCCAACACAAAGTTTCCTGCTTCAGTTTTTCTTTCTCTCTTTTTTTTTTATTTTTCTTTATCTTTTTCTAGTTTGGGCTTTCAGCAAGGATTAAAATCTTCTTGAATCTATTATTTATGTCATATGTGTGTGTGCATATATATATACATATATACAGACTTCCTAAATATGCATAGATAAGTCCTTGCTAAATAATGCACTGAAACTGTGGTAGCTGAGGAGACCAAGCAAGAATGTAAACCACTTCTGATTTAGACAATTATTTAAACAGACATTAAGGCAAAGTAAAAAATAATTTTCATTGTAAACAACTGTAATATCTAAAATCATGTCTACTCTGATATTCTCAAACAAATTTCTCTTTGCAGCTTTTTCAGTCTTGTCAGCTGACTGAAATAAGCATGTGTCTCCAGCTAATTGACAATAACGCCCATAAAAACCAGAAAAAATTGTTAAAAAACACAAATATGGATTTTTTTTTTTGCTTTACATAGTTTATTAGTGTAGATATACTGAAAATGTCTTATGAGATAATACTTTCAGGATGTTACCTTTTACAGATGATCAAGTTTCCTGTGATTTCATTACTGATGAATTTGAAAATATGAACATTGAGCACAACAATGCAAAAAATGCATGGTTTCTTTTTAGTTTAAACTACAAATTATTGCTAACCATATATCTTTTAGTTTTTTAGATAACTTGCTTATAATACGTGGAGTCACTTCATACTACACAATAAAAGTGTGTTTGGGTGGCCTCTGGTTTAGATGCTACGTCAGTAAAAGAAAGGAAATTTTAAAAAAACATACAGTCCTCTCCAGAACGGTGGATGTGAGCCATGGATAAATTAAAAAGATTATACATTCCTCTCAGAAAAATTAACTAACAGAGCAGAGCATTTAGGACTGTTCTACATTAAATCATACCTGAAGAATCACATCTAGTCAGCAAAACTGGAAACACATCTCAGAGCTTATAAAGTCATCAGAGAAAAATGTTTCTTTCAGCATTTTTTATCATAAAGGTGACTGAGTTCCTGTGCCTGTTTTAATCCTTTTCACGTTTTATTTTCTAGTTTCAATATTTTCCAAACACCCTTATTTTCTTCATCCCATAAGATTTGGAAGGAAATTAGAAACATTTGAATATGACTCCAGTTTGTTAAGCAAGCCTTTGAATTGCCTCTTCAAAGGATAATTTTTCAAATAAGGGATGCTGACTACAGAGAATATTTAGTTTCATCAGATCTATGTTTCATATCAAAACTCAGTTATGGAGGGCAGGGGCAAAAGTTATCCCACAAGGAAGCGAGGTATTTTCAGAAAAGTTCATTCCACCTTCTTTAGAAATATTTATTGTACCCACCACGAAACTTCACAGGTCACTGGGTTGGGCCAAGCTACGAAGTCCTGAGTTACGTTCATACAGAGCACTGTGCAAAATAAATGCAGAAAGACTTTTGCTCAATACCTGTCTCAATACGATACAAAACAAACATATAATTTGTAGCTCATGTACTGAGTTTCTACTAACATTAATTCCAGGCTAAAAGAATTTAGATAACTCTCTGTGCTATTCTCTGAAATACTCAAAGTCACTATTTGGCTGCATAATGCCATGATTATTTAAGTAGTATTGAAATAATGAAATTAGTAGCAGCTTATTACATTAGGACCAATTTAAGAACTTAATATATCTTCTGTTATAGACTTTTGAAACTATATTTTTTAAAGCAGTAATTTTCATAATAATATACAAAATATTGAAATAACTATGACTCCTTAGATAAGTCAGACATCATTTTTATTTCAATTTTTCTTGAAATTTTTCTTAAAAGAACAGCAGCCAAAGAACAGTCATTGAGAGAATTATAAAAAGAAAATAGCTCAGATTAAAAAAAAAATCTTTAAAATGAAACAGATTGTTTGTGTGTGCTTTTTAGGGAAGTGCTAAACTGTATTTTCAAAATATATCCTGTCTTCCAAGCTCTTAAAATAGTGCGTCATATGGATCTGACGACTTCACACAATTAATTGCACAGTACTGAAAAACTTTTAGGGGAGAGTTTAAAATGTCATCTATATTCTTGTGAAATGGTCTTTGCTGTATTGACTGTAGCATTTAATTAAATAATATTGCTGCTAAAAATCTGACTATATATTTTCTAACAAAGGTTGCAGCTTATTAGAATAAATCAACCCTGAGAAGCTTTCTTTTCTCTTTTTGTTTAGATCTTTCTCTCCCTCTCACTTTTATTGCTAATACATTATATTCTTTTACTTCAAATGTAGGATACTTCAACAGTCCTTAAAAATGCAATGTGACAAAGAAAATAATGTATAGAGTTTTCGCAATATCCTATTCCAAACAGCATAGATGTGGAAAGAATCCTGGAAAACGTGATAAAAATTGTTCCATTTTTCTCTCCCCCACCTTATGAAATCTTTCTTCATTCTAGAAGTAAAAATTATGACAGTGTTTTTCTTTTGTAGAATCCATTTTAAGGCCAAAAATTTAACTTACTGCTTTCATTCTTCCTGATACATTTCTCTGGATACTGAAGCTAAGTCAAAAAGAAATCATCCTTGCTTCAGAATCTTCATTGTTACTAACACAGGTCCTATAAGGCAGAACAACATCAAAAATTAAGAAAAAATTTACCATTCCTGTTGCATTTCTAACATTTTATTTTTTTTTTACAGATGGGAGGGGACTTCTATGGAAGTCCTGCAAGGTATTTCATTCCAGTTTCCTAAAGGTCGCATCCAAGTGCAGTCACAGAAGTTGCTCCTATCAGTGTCATTCCATTGCAGATCTGATGTTTGGAATTTTTTTAACTGCCCATCTCTTTAATATTCCTCGTAGAAACTAATTATGAGTCATGAGAAAGGCTGTTACTAAACCCGTCTGTATCTGGACTTAAATGGTAGCATGATGCTATATACATTACATTCTATTTTAAATGCTCCTAGGAGGAGTGCAGCCCCCAAATGATTAAACGTTCTGATCTTGGTGACTTTTCCCACTGCAGGAACACTTAGGGATACGGATGAACTGGGAGAAAGCACAACTCACAGAGAAGGCTAATAAAGAAAGGTAATGGTGAAAGCGAAATAAAATCTGATTTCAGAACAGTGTTCCTAACCTTGCAATACCTGAAAATCTTAGGCATGTAGGAAGGTGACACTGACACCTTAGTAAATAAAACGCTAGTAATTCCACTGATAGAAGAAAATGGCATTACTATCACCATGCAAGGCTTTAGATAATGTCTAGGTTCACACCAGTTACAGTAATTTTCTTTCAAAAATGTCATAAAATGCCTATTAAATATGGAAATATTAAAAAAACCTGCAGTAAATAGTTGTTTAAAAATCCAGTGTTAATGGTCACACAAGTCAACTTTGCATGTTAGCAGCTATGAAAGTATTCAAAGGAAGGGCAGGATGAAATAAAGCAAAGAAATGTGAATGTAAATGGTGAAATTTTATCTATAACTTTATGAGAAAATTTGATTCTTACATGATTGGGGTTATGCAGAACCAGGAATTAGAGAAGAATTTTGTTATGATCAATAAAACTTTAGAAAGATTTTTATATCAACACCTTATTAAAGTCAAGGATTCTCATGTGGGTTTTGTTGGTATCATTACTCTTTGGAGAGTTCTGAGTTAGGTGGCAATGCAGTCCCTGCCAAAGCTCTACGGCCTTTTCTGTGGGACTGATGAATGAAATATTCATATGTTATAATTGTCTTCTTAGATAAAGTCCAAGAGCATTTCAATAAATCACATAATAAATAAATTATCCTGGAATATTTGTGAGCATTCCACAGAATAGATGTTTGCACAGGAAGCAGAATAGCAGTAAGTTTCCAGTCTGGCACTTGATCCACATTAGTTTTGCAATCTTAATGGTTCAGGTTATAGTTGAAACTTAATTCTATGTGAGGATCATTTTAGTATGCATTATATTATTATTAAAATAAATCAAGTGTTCAACAAATAAAAAGAATATATTGCTATTAAATAACGAGTTTATAACTGTGTATTAAGCTATACATTAAAACTGGAGTATATTACTACTCCAAACTTATCACTTTGTGTATTGAATAAAGTAAAAAAAAGCCAACAAACATATGAATTATAGAAAGAACTCAATCATAATTGGCCTGCTCATTTTTGAAAGCTGTACAGGCTTGACAGATTTGTTCTCCAGTTCCAACTGCCAACTGTATGGAAAAGTTTTAGCTGTTGGCTTCGCCTCAGGAAAAATAATTTAACAGATAAGTCTGTCTGAAAATTCATACTTTTCAGTTACCATGGACGATATATTTTCATTGTCATATAGACAAGATCAAAACGAGATTCGGACATTTAACAGTTAAAAATTATTTTAAAAGTTATTTTCAAGCAGTAAATGAGCAGGAAGTTCTTAAAGTCTTTGCTAGAGCTCCTGGAACAATTGCAGTACGATTCTTGTTAAGAGAAATAAACACTGGCATCCAGCTACATAGACTTAGTATGACTCTTAAGTACAAAACTCTACAGTGAGTTTCTGGAAAGTTCTAATTAATTGTAATGATACAATCAACTCAGTAATTTCCTTACATTTTGCATCTATTTTTTAAATTGAAAAAAAGGATTACTTTCCATTGAGGATCATTTTCTTCTTGAAGTAATCCAACTTCACTGGTGTTTGCCCAAATGACTTTTTCATAGAAGGAAAATATAGATTGATACAACTGCATAGGAAGATGTACTCAATAATTTCCTAAAAAGGTGTTATCCTTTTAATTTTTTTTTGCGTTTTCCTGAAATATCTGCATCTCTTACTGCCCTGTACTTAACTCTAAGTCATATGAGTACGCCTACTAAACTGTATAAATTTTTTTCAGAAAAAGCAATTCTAGATTACAAGAGCATTCAAGATTATTCTTCCTGAAAATAGTTTAAAAAGGAAAAATCAAAATTAAAAGCCAAGCCATGTGTCTGTGGTTTCATTTGTTCATAAATGTAGCAGATTTTGTATAAGGCCAGTCTCCTTTGCTAAAAGCCTCAAGGCCACTATTATGTGCACCTTGAAAAGTGTTTTTCCATGTTACCTATCAACCACTTCACATTTCTATGATACACCAGGACTTACTGAGACTTCCTTCACTTTACATTCACCCTACCATAATTTCTCCTCCTTCATTTCTTACCTCTCACTATGTGTTTAGATATAAGTCCACTCACATATAGATAGCTTTGCTTTTTCAATCTGTACAAGTATCATGGAGCCAGAATGATTAGCTGAAACTATTAGGGGAAAAAAAAAATACATGCAACAAATGATCATTACTTGTTGGTCAGCTGGTTGCTTTTTCATTTGATAGAAAGTTATCTCCAAATTTTGGGAGCTTTCGGTTTTTCTTTAATCAAGTTCTTGTTAGGTTACCTAACTGTTAATAAATTTGCTGTATTTGAATAAGGAATTTTTTTTTTAAATAAGAGAAAATGAAATTTTTCTGTCGAACTGATATGGTTGGTTTCCTTTCTAAAGACCTAATTCCTACACAGCTTTTCAGTTATCACTGCTGACAAACACCTCGCTGAGCCTGGCCCAGAAAGCTTAGGGTGTCTTGTCCCACTTGTGCTGTCTCTTCTAGAAACAAATCTTCATCTCTTGCCTTCTACATCAATGGCAAAGTATTGATAAAAGCTTAGGAAAGATGGTGGCCACGTCACCAGCACAACAAACTATTTCAAAATAACTCTTGCGTGACTCACACTCAGAGATTTCTTCTAGGCCTTCAAACAAGCTTAAAGCTTAAATTAGGAAACTCATCTGATCATAACTGGTAATGAACAGACAGTACCAGTGCTGGTCCTGTAAGCATAGGTGCTCAGGCAGCACAAAAGTAATTATAAACACGTGCCTTGGAAATGTATCCCAGTGCATGTACTGAGTGCACGTGCCGAGGGGCCCTGTGCCCTACAATATTGAAAAAAACATTTCAAATGTGTTCAAGTCTTACTGCATCTAAGGAGCACACTGAATTGTATTCACAAAAAGATTTACTTATGTCTAGGTATCTAAACTTTTGCTGCTAGAGAAGCACTTTGGGGTCAGAGTCAAGGTTTGCAAAATCAGTAATGCAAGCTTTTTTTCTCTCCATCCTTGAAAGGAATGTGCAGGATTTGTCCTCCACCTCCTACATATTCTTTCTATTCAGCTCTTCAAACAGTTCTTACAATAACATTTATTCCTTTATTCTGAGTCACAGCTAGTTTCCTCACTTTTTTGCTGTTCCATGGAGCATATAGAGAGATGGGATTAGGTATAAACAGGTACCATTAGGCTCCCCTATACAGGTGACATTTACCTTTTCTTCAGAATATGAATAGAGAACCTGAGTTCAGAAGGATGTGGACTTCTTAGCAGAGCTGCAAACAGGATCCACAGTAGCAGTTTTGGTCAACTTTCATTTGAAAATGTAACCTTTTTTGTTCCTTCTTTTTTTGTTGTTTTTCTCGCATATCTTTTTACAAACCAATAACCTATTGAAGAAAATACAACACTGAATACCCATCAAACTGTGGAAGTCACGTAAATAAACCAGTATTAAGTCTTTGACAAGTGTTTACATTCACCTGCATTTTGACAGAATATGAAGCAATACAGAAAGAAAAGAGCCTATAAATAATATTTAAATCGTAAAATCAAATTAAACTTTAAATTTAAAAATGTATTTAAACTATAATATTTAAATATTAAAAATAAGATCATACTATATCATCAGGAGCTTTAATTCACTGTAATTTCAGTACATTTCAAGAGGGCTAGACTTACATACATTAAAAAAAAATCTTTATTTCTTTAGTTGAGCATTTTGCATACTAAAATGTAATAATTTTGTTGGTATATACTCTCTTAAGATGTGAGAATTTGTAATTAATACCTTATGTAAGATGAAGAGAACTACTACTTAAAATAAGCATAGATTTTAGATGTCTTTCCTATTTCATAACAATAGGAGGATCCAGGTGCCAAGTCACGGAAATATTCTTTCAGTAATAACACACTTTCTTTATTCAGAAGTTGTATCAAAGACTCGCTTTTCCATGGGTGTGCATGTTCTAGACTATTAGGGGTCATACAACTTGAATTTTACTCTGCTCAGTGTATTTTCTTTAGAGATAGCATAACTTTGGTTCCATGCAAATACTCTACTTTTAACTGATCAAGAATCAATGATGCACACAAAATTTTCTCTTCTTAACTTGGCAGTACTCCACTATGGCCAGAGGGTGCAGCTGGCAGTTGTACAATGTGGTAAAGAGCAATAATAGCTTATTTAGCTTTCTGATATTTAGCTTTCTAATAACACTTCCAAATGTGTACCTGCAAAATGTGCCATAGAATCATAGAAGTATTTGAGTTGGAAGAGATCTTTAAAGACCATACGGTACAAATCTCAATTTACTGGTTTCATCTTTGTCAACAAGAGTAACATCTCTATTCATGTTACAGTAGCATATACTAATATCAGAACTACATTCTTGCAATTCGACCTAAATAAGATGGAGAGACATTCCTTTAGAGCATTTCTAGATGAAGATATTTCAGTACAGCATTTGAAATATATGAACAAGACAGGTGTTTAGGATTATATTTTCTTTTTAAACTTCATGGAATAGTCCTTGAGAGAGATAAAAATTCTCTTTGTGTCACTGTGGGCTAGCACTGCTTGCAACATACTGACCAGGACAGAGAGATGTGTTCTACTTATCTAAACCTTTCGTTTTTTATTCACATATAAGATGAGGAATTATCTGTAAAATAAAAAGTATGCATAATTTATTTTTTTTTTTTGCCTCCTTCATTACTCTAAGGGGATTAAGAACTATACTAAGATGCAAACCCTACCTCACTTCACTGTATATTGCTGCTGGGACTCCATAATGACATGAAAAAATTAACTATTGTTATACATACATTCAGTACGTTTTCTTCAGAATACCTATTGCATGCTACAGTATAGTGCTGAAATTAGATCTTTAGAAACCAAATAAAAGACAGCAACAATTAAAAAGTAGTCTTCACATATAACTATCTACTTTCCAAAATAGGTAATACAGTAACACAATTCTACCTCATCAGGCAACCCCCTCCCTAGCAGCCCAAGGAATGAACTTTGAAGTACTAATAAGCTTTGTGAAGCTAAGTAGTCTGGGAGATGACAGACCAAAAGGGATCACAATGAAGACTCCTCCTGAGAACACACTGCTAGCATTCATTTCTCATTTAAGACAAAGTAAATGCTTGATGTCACTCCATGAAATTCAGAAAAATCTAGCTTTCTTGTCACACGTACTTTAAATAATAATAATTTTTTTAAAAATTTACCATCCAATCTCTCTTTCAATTGAAATATCCAATATAGAGAAAAAGATAATGAAAATAATCTATGTTTCCTGAATACTCACCACTCATTGGGCATGGCAAGGAGTGGGAGAAAACAACAAAAAATACACAAAATTCAAGCTTTCTAGAACACACTGTAATAGTAATTTTTGACTCTCTGTTCTGCCTTTGTTATAAAGCCTCACCTGTCACAGACCAAAAATCTTGGAGCTCACAAAGATTCTGGTGAAGGCAGGGATCTCAGGGCATCTGTATTCTTTCCTCTCCTAGGCGAAGTCATACAACTCACAGGCTGTCCGCTTTGCAAGAATTCTGAAAGTTTGTTAATTGTGCTGCTCCATACTAGTGAATCTCATCTAAATTTTGTTGAAATCTCCTTAAAAGCTGTGAATGTCTACTTGGCATCTTTTTAGCATGCTTCGCATGGGAATTAAAGCAATTAACAATACAATTTTGAAGATAGCAATGGGCTTCAGCTGGGTTCAACCCAGACATTCCTCCTGGCTCTTGAGGATCCCAGTGCTGTCGAAGTGAACGTATTAGAGAGACTTATAATGGGAATCATATTGGTCTTATGAGTGAATTCTGTCTCGCAATTGCTGTATTTTTTGAAGTGTAATTAATATATATTTGTATTGTATTATGTTTCCAATGTATTTTGCTAAATTAGAAATCCCTTGTAAAATCATCTGTCTTCAGGTAAGTAAATATGATATGAAATATGGTAACTTCCACACACAAAATATCTAAAATAAGGTGGCCAGAGAGTATTGGACTCTGATAGTGGCATATATCTACAGGTTTCTTTCAGTAGAAAATGCGCCTACTGGCTACATCCAACCCTCTGAAAACTATACTGGGATATTCCAATATGCGTATGTCATTCTTTGAGCTGCTATATTAATCAGATGCCTACAGTTTACCACATTGTACTATGATCACGCTGTAAATAACACCATTTGATTTTTCCTTCCAAAAAAAAAGTAGTTAGACTAGCATGTGTGTTTAGTGTCTTCTCACGGCTTGCTCCCATTAAATGTTTTTCTTCTAAGAGTATACTAGGAAGGTATGTAAAACTCTGCACATCATATTATTTCTGTATTTTGAAACTAAGGGAACAAACTGACAGCTATATCATAAAGGTACAAATAGAGTATCGGAATGATAAATCTTTCAAATTGAGAAATAGTCCCATACTCTTCTTTATTGGAAAGGAGGGGCACTGATACTAAGGAATACTTACTAGACACACTCGTACATACTGTCAGAAAAAGATCACCCTGTTAATTTACTTAGTGATATAGCATTTTATTTTCATATTTTTCCCTCTTTGTACTTTAATTATAGTAGAGCATCAGCACTAATATAATATTTATGCTTGGAATATTTATGTACAGCAGAAGGTGCCAGACAGTATCCAACAACATTTCCTCTGCTAATAATTTCTACAAGTAATGATTTAAAGTGATGGAGAATGGAGGTTAATGTAAAAATATTTCTAGGTTGCAGCTATGTTTCCTAAGGAAAACAAAGAGAAAATCAAGCACTCTTTTATGTGTTTTAAATTGCTACATTCAACATCAGAACACAGTGCTAATAACACCAAGGTTGTGGGTTTTATCCCCACAATGATCCTTGTCAGTCCCTTCCAACTCATAATATTCTATGATTCTCCAATCTATTTTTCTAAATATGTTAAATAAACCTTTAGTTCTTTCTCGATTCTATCCTGTACACTAAGTACAGGCATTAGGAGGAACACTTCATAATCTTACAAAAATATTTTTTTTCTGTAGAGAAAATACTGGATTCAAGGAGATCTGCATTGCAGTCCCCACTGAGACACTGATTATCTTGTCATTCTTCCTGAGGATTTTTAACTCGCTGTGAGGTCACCGGACTTCTTCAAGTAATTTTCTTGGAGATAATGGTATATTGAATGTTTAGAAATACCAATGAGATCCACTATATGCAAGTTAAATATTATTATTACCCTTGTATCTTTATTGTTAATATTATACCTATATGTCTGTGAATTTCTCCATTAAAAACAGCACTAATCCACAAATAAATACAACTTTAACACAATTCAAATCTTGCATGCTGAAAAAACATTATTAGCTAATGTGTCTCAAACTGGATTGATAAATCAGTTGGACTATCACAAACTTTAGCCTTGGTTTTATAGTATTCAATGTGTATTTAATACATTGGATAACAGCAAAGTCAAGGCCTGCACTTAATTCCCATGTGATGCTAAGCAGATTGGAGAGCAATGTTCTATCCAAATGTTTCTTGATAAGTTTATGAAATTGCCATCAAGAAGAAAATTATATTCAACAAAAATGCATTCAAATTGCATCTTCCAATCAAAGGAAAAAGAAAAAAGGTTGTGGATTCTAAATTATTATATGCATGAAGATTAATGTATGAGTTTACTTTCCACATAAGGCTTTGGCAAAAGTGCAGTGCAAACCTTCAGCCAAAATAACCACGTGATGTAAGGAAAATCAAGGAGAAAAACCCAGTACATCTGATCAGAATGGTGCATCATAAAACACACTCTTAAAAAGCAAATTACTCTCTTTGAAGCACAGTAAAATATTGATCTATGAAACTGGGTATGTAATATAACACATCTTCATTCAGAATTATCCATAAGAAAATTTTTAGATTTTACTTTAATGGGTAAAAGAAATTATCCCCCTTTTCCAATATCCATTCCTTGTGAATCATGGAGCTGATGGAACTTTTGAAATGCAAATCAAGCTTTCTGTTTACACACATTATAAAAAAATGAATAAAATGTTGGACTTATTTTACTCTGCTCAATATTTACCATTATTGGCTAATATTTTATTGAGACAAATGTCAGTCTAAAACTGACACAGCTCCAAAGTTACCTCAGGAATTATTCACTGTAAAGTTTAATTGAGCATTATTTAACCTGACGCTCTCCCAGATTCACAGGGAGAATAAACTTCAAAAAGTTTATTCTTCTGATGGCTAGTTTTATTTTGAACTCAAACAACACTTTCTTCATTTCATATTGATTCACTGTGTATACTTGCACATAACTGAGTACATTCTTTTATGTGTGTGACCTCCAAACATTGCATAATTAAGCCAAATATAATTCGAATATTTGTAATTTGAATTTATTTTGAACCTGTAAATTTTTTCTTATTGCCTCAAAAGTTAATAGTTATGTATTATTCATATTGCTAATGCAAATTAATGAGAGCTCCATGCTATTCCACAAAATGTCATAGGTGCAAATACATGTACATTAAATGGGTAACATAATCATAAACAGGGCCAGTTCTGTGTTATTTATTATGTCGGAAAGGGTGATATTCCAATGGTGAATTGGAAATTGGTGAAAATTAATGTTTTCACTCTCACTTTTTGAATTTACCTATGTCTGCTACGGTGGAAAATGTACATTAAAAAACCCGAAGGCATACTGAAAATGTGCATATTTTGCTGCATAATTGGCAGGCACAATATCACGATATTAACCTGTACCTCACAAATTTTGCACTTGTGAATTATCTAGATGCTATTTATCACGGCAGAAAGTGCTGTGCTATGAGTTACCCAAAGATCAGGGCAAAAGCCAGGGCAAAAACACACTCCCTCTAACATGTTCTTTTGATTGCCATGCAGTCAGGCAGTCATTACTTGTCTGAAACCCGTTATCCAAAGTTCATTCACACACACACTCAGCCATTCTCCCAAATATTAGGAAAATGTGCTGTCACAACCAGCTCTAGCTCTTCTATCGATTCACATTCTTTCTCTAAGCATTCACCTTTGTGATTTTTTTTTTTTTCTTTTTTGCCTACATTTTAGACAACTAACAGGCTTAAAGGTGGAGAGGTAGTTCTCACAGCACGTACTCAAATGTGTACGTGCTTGTAGCAAAGTGTAAAACAAAAGGATTTTCAAGCCAGAGAGTTCTGCAGAAAGTTGTTTCTCTTTTAGGTGATGAATACTCCTGGCCACCATTATAGTGCTAACAAGAACTGCAAATTATGCACCAATGGTCTCAAATTAACTGAATGAGGCAAGGAAATAAAAATACATACTGCTTCTTTTTTCTCGTGATTTTAAAAATAATTGGTAGGCATTACAGTTAGGATTCTAGACTTGCCAGGTTTGCTAGAGTTACCCGAGACCAGAAAGAGAGCTTCAGAAACAGGTCTGTTCCTTCACTGGCAACATCGAGAAAAGAAAATGATAAGAAATTCAAATTTTTATCAAAAAAACCCAGGGAATTAAGTTTCAAAATATTAGCATGTTGACAATGCCAGCTGCGTAAGTGCAAGAGAAGCTTGAAAACAGAAGTAAGCATTCAAGGAGATAGGCAGAGCATCCTGGTTCCCTGGCAAGTACACAAAGAGGGTACCTACGCATGAGAGCAGTGTTTTAACTCTTAAGTACAATTCCTTTCTGACATGTAAGGATACACTAAGACTCTTGATAAATCTCTTTTGGAAGGATTTAGGGAAGGCTTTCTTTTTTGAATGGAGAGGAAGATGTTACATGATACAAATGTATTAGAAATTTATGTGATGAAATAATGCAAGAAACCCAGGGTGTAAAGTTATATAGTCTGTTCTGACTTATCAGACTGAAGTTAACACAGGTTTTTGCAATGCTTTTGATGAAAACATATTCTTCATTCTTTGCTAAGTTCTATAAATAGAAAGACCTGAGAAATGATGAAGACATTTATTGAAATGATGAGAACTGCAGTGTGAAAATAATTTCCTACAGTGAAAGAACTAGTACCAACTAAACTCATAATTACCCTTCACACAGTAGTGTGAATTGAGTACTATGTTCTGGAAGTAATGATAGATTTGTTGCTTCTTTTTAGTGAGCATTTTGTCTGAGAGAATTTGCCTTTCTAAGTCACCAAGCAGAACTGTTGCTCAGCCTTCCAATTCCTTCCAGACTGATATTATTTAGCAAATAACTGGACTCACATGCATGGCCAGGCATAATGACTGAAGTTATTTTGAAAATCAACAAGGTGAACAGTGGAAAATGTCATTTAAAAAAAGAAATAAATTACTTGTTATTATTCTTATGTAGGTAGGCACTGCAGGAGAGGAGCGTTGAAACTAAAACTTCAGACACAATATCAGATATGTACCAGAATTTCTTCCAGTTACCGTAGCAGCTGAGCCAAAGATTTTTGTTTTGAGTCATCTTTATACAAAGAAAGAAAATTAACAGTAATCTTTGGACTTGAATGCTTTATTGTTCCTCTAAATTTTGTTCCTCTTTCTTTCACAGCGGCCTTACAACCATAAGCTGTGAACAAGCTGCCTGAAAGGAACAGAAATGTCTGTCAACTCGTGCACTGGGCTGAGAACAGCAGTTTCTGAGGAAGGGGTATTTGTCAGTTATGGCAACTTAGGCTTTGAAAGGTCCAGTTACAAACTGTGTATGGAGACTTAAGCATTTCCCATCCAAAAAAGCACATTTAAAGATAATTCTCCTGGAATTAGAAAAAGTTTATCAGGAAAATGTATTATAAAACTTTTCTGTGCATTATCAGAAAAAATCCCATGTATAGGTTAGGGAGAAAAAATGCTCCTTTTCTACAAAGTTTTGTCAACTTCAAACTTTAAACTGAGCAGTCCCAATACCTTTACTAGTCTTTGCTGAATTTATGAAAGAGGTAAAGCTAATTATTTAGAATATAAGTTAACATTAATCCTAAGATTTTATAGGGATTTCTTCTGTTTTGGATACAGATCAGATTAAAACTGCCTCCCTCCACCCAACTACTTTGAGAAGCATAAATAAATAATTACTTTCTGTTGAAAAGATCTCTGACCATTCGTTTTTTAATTTGATTTCATTTCAGTGCAGAACATCAGGATTTCTGGACTCAAATCAACACAGGATGTTCAAATTCAGGTAATAAAAGAAAGGAAGTATTAACGGCTTTTGTTTTAAACCTAGTGACATGCTATATGGTACTAGGTTTGGTCTGTGCCACTGTACCCAAGGAATCCAGAAAAATTATTTAGCATGAGAGCTGAATAAAGTTACTTAATTAATTATAAATCTATGGTTACAATAGGAACAATTTGAGACAGTCAGTTACAACTTGCACCGAACAATTTTGGCCAGGCAGAATAATAACTGGTATTTCTAAGCTCAGATATGCCTGCATACCATCATAATACATATACCATGCAAGATTTTCTTATTTTTGAAATATAAAAGATATGTTTGACTGTATTTATGAGCCTATAAGAAGTTTTCATAATGAAATAATAACCTTAATGGACAGCAGTAAATGACATAACTACTGGGGTACTTTTTTCAAAGTTTCCTTCTAAAGAAGCAAAACATCAGAACAATTCAATGATTATGCTAGTAATTAATTATTTAGAAATGCCTGCAAGGAAACAAAAATCTTTGAGTCACACATTAGAATATGGCATGGAAATACTCTAATCTCTTGTGAAGTCAAAAATGAAGATATCTTCAATAAAAAGAGTCACAAATAGAGACATGGTATAATAAATACCATTATCAGTTTAGAGAAAAGATGCAAACTTTTTTCCAACTACTTTATGGAATTTATATTGTTTCCTGTTTTAAATAACATTGAATGATCTATTTCCTGCCTACAGCGTAAATGTCACTTGTTGATAAAGCAGAAGTAATAGTGTGCGAATGAAAAAATATTAGTGTCTGCTGTGTTGTTTTATTCCTCAGTCAATAACAGGACATCAACTAATGTGTCCTCAATAGATTTAGGACTTCTAAACAGTGCTGACAATTAAATTTGTTATCACTGACTACGCACAACACGCTGGTTTTATCTAGTTTTAATGAATGAATAAGCTATTTAGTGTAATCACATGGCTCATTTAAGTTATGCAGCTACTATATATTTTAGAAAGTAGCTGGAAAATGTTTCTTCAGATTAAAGAGTTACATTAGATAAATACATATGCCGGATACAGTAATAAGCCTCCAAAACATGAGTGTTTAAGTTTCAAGAAGCAATGTATTAATCTTTAGTATGAGATCTGAATTTAGAGCCTCTAGATAATGATAGAAAATCTATTGGACTGGCGTGATTGTCAAGAAATTCACATTGTTCAAGCTCTGAGAAACAGGAAAGTTAAAAATCTTTAACTTAAATTCAAGAATTCTTTCTTTTTATAATACGAGATATTATTTACAGTTAGGAAAAAATTGTTGCTAATATTTTCCATTTAAGAGTGCACTGTTGTCAAACTATCAGTATCCCTCACAGTGAGATAATTGTGAGCAGCAAAAATCCAGCTGACTTACACTAAACTATTCTGTGTTACCAAATACTGAAATTGTACTGCATCTCCCGGGTGGAAGATCATTAAATTTCAGTGTTATCTTCCATTTTTTAATCTCCTTTACTCAGGAATATGTGATTAATCAACTGTTCAGATTTAGGCTCTGTTATTCAAGCATAAAGCATAACTGGATATGATGACCCTGATGTGTTTGCCATTTGCTCATTCATATTTGTTGCCTAAGCCAGTGGCAGCTCTGTTTTCCATTTGAGTCTGTTTTTACACAATTGTTTTTATCAATTTCACAGCTGGTCTGGCTGAGGAACCAGGAGGTCAAACGTCTTGTCAGAGCTTGCATCATCTATGGCTCAGTTAGGTTTATAATTTGAGCTGGTTCCTCTGTTTTACACTAAACGTTAGATAATGGACACACATATATTTTGAGATGCCTGAATATACTCATGGATTGTACCAGGAGAGTTTGGAATTAATTACTTTGCTACTATTTTACATTATGTTACTTTGTGTCTTGTCTAACTCCATTTCTACTGAGCTGTAATGTGTGTACATGTATTGTTCACACCATGTAGTCAAATTAAAATTGAATGTAGTCACATTAAAAAATGTGGATATAAATGCAGAGGTTGTATAAGTCTTCTCCATTCATCTTTTGCATGATTTGAGTTTTGAAAGGGTAAAAATTTGGTATTTACATACATTTGCATGATTTGAGTTTTGAAAGGGTAAAAATTTGGTATTTACATAAGAATACTCATCCCAGGAACAGCAATATCCTAGCCATCTCTGTCCTTAATTTCTGATGCTTCAATAAATTTCTTGTTCTGTAGGAAAAAAACAAAGACAGTCAGCAACTTAAACCCCAAAATAGTTGAAGGAAATATCCTTGACTTTTTGGTTGTTACATTCAGTTTATCTTTTCATGATCGCTTTCTGAAAGCATTCAGTTGTCCAGAGTTCACTGAATATACATTTGGCTTGATTGCTTGAGTATTTGCTGAAAGTAAATTTTCAACTGAACATCTGATTATCAAATTTTTAGTTTGCCTTCATGCTGGGTCGGTTAGCTACCATGTATCATATTATCTCTGGATTTTGATTGCCTGGCATACATTGCTAACACCTATTATAATCAAACACAGTTGGAAATTCAAAGTGAAATGCTTAAGTTAGTCAAATGCACATGATACAGCACCGAAGTTAGAGCACAAACTGATTGTAATATTCATAATTCACAATTAAAATGCCACACTAAGAATTATTTGCTAAAGGAATTACTGAATCACTCTGAATAATGAATAAATTTGAGAAATGAATCACTCTCAAAGAGAGAAAGGCAAAATTCACCAAATTATTTGTTCTGAATTACTTTTGATTTTGAATATTAAATCATGTAATGATATAGCTAAATCAAATAAAAGGTAAAGAATTGGCTATATGCTATGAAATAGTGCTTCTATCTACAGGAATACTCTAAAGGGAAGGAGCAGAAGGCAGAGACTGACAGCAGAACTACAGAAAATCAGAAACATTCCTTGCCTTTAGCTACAATTTAGCAGTTTTATTAATTATCTCCTGTACTTACTTTTTAGTGGGGGGATGGATGACATTTTCTAGTCTTGTATACTTCCCAAAAAATTCTTATCTGACGCGTAACTGGTTAGAAACATATACATTACGCACTTTTATTTGAGACCCTATAACGAGTGTGTAAAGATTCCTTTCCCAGATTGTCTCTTATAGAGTACAGACTAAAAGCACGGTAATACTAACTGCTTGTTATGTCTTGTAATACACTCTGTAGCAGCCCTCCAGTACCTAAAGGGAGACTACAAGAGAGCTGGAGAGGGACTGTTGGCAAGGACATGTGGTGGCAGGACAAAGGGGAATGGCTTTAAGCTGAAAGAGAGCAGATTTAGATTAGATCCTAGCAAGAAATTCTTTTTTGTGAGGGTAGTGGAACAGATTGTGGAGAGAGGCTGGGGATGCCCCACTCCTGGAAGTGTTCAAGGTCAGGTTGGATGGGGCTTTGAGCAATTTGGTCTAGGGGAAAGTGTCCCTGTCCTTGGTAGGGAACTTGTAACTACATGATTCTCACTGTCCCTTACAACCCAAACCATTCAAATATGTTTGAAAAGTACCTAGTGGAAGATGAGATCAATTATGCATTGTATCATCCTTAATAAACTTTACTCTCCTGATGCCTTAGGTTTTGATTTCTATATTTTTCAAATCCTGTACTGCCTAGTGTATAACTCTAAAGTTCCTTGTAGCTCGTTAGCTGCTCTCTTAGGCCAGATAGACACAACAAAGCCTCTCTAAGCTTGCTGTTCAAGGACACTCGGGCTGTCCTAGGCCCAAAAGGTGTAAACTAGGACCATGAAAGAGGTGGAGAAATTGAAGAGAGCGAAAGTTTTAATTGGTGAATTTATGCTGATATGCAAATAGACCAAACCTATATCAGTGTCAAGAACTCGTGACTCGTCGTCCATCTTGGGGTCCATTTTATGGAAGCATCCTCTGGTTCCCCAGGGCGTACCTTGAAGGCCTTCAAATAAATACCTGCCTTCATTCCCGTACTCTTGTCTAGTCTCTGTTGCTAGGTGGCTGGGGAAAAGGCATCACTCCAACAGGACTTAAATTAGACTCATCCACTCCACTGCATACTACTTGCCCACAAATCACTACTGAACTAAGAAACTGTAACTTTGCCATTGCTATCTTCAACAGAACTAGTTAAGCTCTTAAGATGGAACATCTGAACAACTGGCAACTTGGCCAGAATCCATAGAGACCTGTGGCTCTGTCAAGTCTATGGATAGAGCCAGGAGGGGAAAAAATACATAACATGAATCGTCTACTTTTTAGCTGACAATGTGAGGGTTAACCAAAACCATAATGCTTTAAAGCAACCCATGCCCATTCAACTGAGCCTACACAGATGATAACTTCATCATCAATAAAAATTATGTACAACGTCCTGTAGAGTTATCCAATCAACAATTCCAGGAGATCATCTTTGTTATAGAGTATGAAAGAGATGGGAATCTTTTCCTAGGGTATTAGGTTTTATGGAGCAGCACCAGCACATTTGCAAGTATTTGGTATGAAAATGGTATTCCTTCAAAGACATCAAGGAGCACATTCAGCACAACACACTGCGATTCAGCCGTCTGATTCTCATCAGTGTTAATAACAGTTGTGTGGCTGCATCCCAGCACACTTAGTTATATTGTTGTCCCTTCCAGTTCACATCCACACACCACATGCCTGTGCAGTGCATTCTAACTACTGGAAAAGTTTATTACAAATGACACAGTATCAGGAGCTTGCAATGCACTAAATGACTGAATTGTGGTAGAGATCTCATGGAATAAAACTTTTAAAGTCTCTTTGAGAAACATAAGCCAAGGATAATGCAATTTAAGAGAGACATCTCCAATAAATATGGAGTGTTATAATTTCAAGAAAAGTCATTATTTGAGGCAGTGATTATAAATGGTGCCTTGGTCACTGTCGAGAGCAACAGGCTTGGTCTAGGATGATCTGCCCTAATGCTGTGCCACTTTGGATAAATCATTTCGCTTTCTATGTTCTGGTTTCAGTAGCAGTGAAACAGAAATAGTTGAACTCACCTCTTCATCACATTGCTTATCAGAAAACGGTATAAAATAAGCATTATTTATCCCTAGCTCAACTGAATGTTCGTGTTCACTGATGTGATGGCCTAAGATCAAAAAATCAGATATATTTAATGTCAAATACACAGAATCACTGTTGAGCTATAAACAGAAGTCAAACTTCTCTCAAATCAAATTCATATACAGTGGACACAGAGTTAGGTTTAAAAAGATAGTCAAAACAAATAGCGTGAGCCAGGTATATTTCTGATTAGTGAAGTGAACAGAACATTGCCCACAAGTTTTTATGTGATGCTATAAATATTCTATAGAACAACTTTATCAATTGAATAACACTTTGACCTATCAGCTTTCATTATTCTTCCTTGGTTAAACTACTTCAACTTCTAACCTCATTTGCATAGATTTTTAAATGCTTCTGAAGCTGCATGGATAGCCATAGCTATTGCTTACATGGGAAATTTTTACAATAATGAGGCAACTATACCCAAATTATTCCTAGCAAGTGGTATGATTGCCAAATGCTTTCTTTTCTTTGTTTTTTTCAAAAACTGGATAGATTCTGAAATGTAGTATTGTATCTGATGTGGTGTTATTGATTCTTGGAGGGACAGAACTAGATTTGTGTGATCTAGGACATAGAAATTCATCAAAGTATACAGCATTACAAAGTGAGCTTGAAAAAAAAAATGTAAGCTTTGAGCGTTGGATACTCCCGCAGAATCCGTGACCCTAAAATCAGTTCTTAGGGCCTGGATGCAGCTTATAGGTCAAGTTATGTGGTTAGACAGGACTTACCAGCATCTTTCTTATGAGTATGGAATTGTCTAGCCGCTACTAATGACACACGTGGAAGAGATATGTTGGCCTCGTGTACATAACATGCATTGTGTGATGTTTTTCCCTCTACTGACTTGCTGTCCAGAAATGACTGATAAACCTAAGCAGCTATGAACTATCTTTTTAAGAACAGAAAAATTTATTCCTATTCAAGTGTAGAGAAAGCTTCTTTCTCATATATCCCTGACTTCTCCACATGCACTTCTTCATTAATTCAATGGCAAGAGTTATGGTGCAACATGTGGTTGATCTCCATTCAATTTCTTCCACTGAATGGGTTCACACCTTCCTTCAGAACATCACCTTTAGACTGGGTTTGTTCGCTAAGCAGCTTTTTCTTGTCTTCCATTTGCATTCTACTTGTATTCATTGTATCTTGTGTTCATTCCCAAAACACTCATTAGCTGAAGCCTTCCATGTTCATGTGAGTAAAACAATAGCAATTTTTCTCATCAAACTTGGGCAAAATTCAAACTAAAACTAATCAGCTCAGCAATGTCATTTCAGGACTGAAATGATTGTGAAAAGAGAACATTAGACTCCTAGAGAATCATAAATTTGAAAAGTAGCACTGAGTTACACCTTATATTCAGTTGCCTACATTCCACTTTCTATTTTTATTTTATTTTTATCCGGCATTAGTTATCAGAGTAAGGTCTCATTAGGATAGTTAGGATACGTTTAACCTTCTCTCTTTCTACTTGAAAACTCATTGCAAAGAAATGTAATTTATTGTAATACACTTGATATTAAGTATCAAGTTTGGCACATCATGTCTATCCTTTAATTGCATGTGGAATATGCTTTATGAAGCAAATGAAACACCTTGAAAAGGTGCTATCTTTACAGTAATCTACCCATCACAGACACCTTTAATACAGTAAAATGTGTTAAAATAAATGTTGCAAACTTTTAAATATATATGCAGACCTCCTACTGTCCCACTAACCCCAAAAAAAGTGAGAATTAGTTGAACTAAAAACCTCAGATCATGTGCCAATCATGTGCCAATGAAACATGTACTCACATTGTTAGACCTAAACTGTGAATTCTTGAAAAGATAGATAAAAAGAGTATCAAAATACCCTTTCTATTATATTTGAATGAAATCTATGAATACTAATTCTATAAGAGAGTATGCTGGGAAATAGCAAAGTATTTTGGCCCTGAGCCTGTTTATATCATGCTCTGATATCTGTATAGCATTTCCCCACCACAATCTCCACCCATTTTAAAGATCTGATTACATTTTGAGGTAACATCTTCATTTAAGGTCACAAAAAAATCTCTAACATGTTAATCAAAGTGAATAGTTATGGTCGTATCTCAATTCTGACATTTAAAAGAAACTTCATGCAAATGAGATATGTGACTGAATTACTAGAAGAGGCTATCAAATACTGAATATAGAAACAGAACAAAACTCATTATATTGACTGAAGTCCTTCATGTACATCCTCTAAAGTGAAAATTAGACTTAGATTTGTAAACTTTGAAGCTTAGGAACCCTTGGGTGTATGCTCCTTAGTCCATCCTGATGTCTATACTACATAAAAATTAGAAGTATAACATTAAACAAAATTTCCTGCGGTTGCATTTTCTGTGCTTGTAGGCTCAGAAGTGAAAGGCTGACGAGTTGAACAAATTTCTCTGATAACCCTGAAGATTGCCTTTTAAAACAAAAAAACCTACATTATTATATGATGGGTTCCTTTTTAATATTTGGCTTTACTACTTTCCTCTAATCTGATTTTATTAAAAAATAATATATTCTTTAATTCACAGGCCACCTCTTTCAATAAATACTTAATCAAATATGAAAGCTAACCTTCTTATTTCAGAAATGAATATGTAGTGAAAATGAAAAGTTATTTGTAGTAGTCAAAAAAGGACAACGTTAGTGAAGAGATGCAGTGCTATACATGGATTAGATGACTTTACAGTGGTGAGGAATAAACACAGTGCAGGCAGCTCAGTGTTCAGCTGCAGATTGAGCTGTGTGTGATGGGAGCTGGGGGCAAGAGGCCATGAGCTGGTACCAACCCTGTACACATCCACGGGCCTGGGGACCCAGCCAGGTGATCAGGCACTGAGACACAGCAGGAGCCGGTCTCTCAAACTTTCACCCCCTCAGACTGTAAGAGAATAAAAGCTCAGCTTTTCCTTTGCTTGAGGTCTTTCCTCAGAGGCACTCAGATCAAGTTGTTGGTTTTTTGTTGAACCATAATTAATTTCAAGGATCAAAATAATTGCTCTGGGAAATTACTCTGCTCTGGGAAACCTGAGGTCGAACCCATAAGGAAATCTGCTCTGACAGTGAGTGTGGGGTGTGTGGGAAGTTGCAAAACCCCAAAACTTGCTCAACAAGACTCTTAAATGGGCTTACCATTTTTATGTACTCTGAGTTAGACACACAGGAAAAACACCAACAAGATATTCTCAAGAGGTTAAAACAACAAAAAACTTTACTGGCAACTTCAGAAAATCACAGAACTTTAGCAAAAGTTTAGATCAGCAATCAACATAAAACATTTCACAAAGCATTAACTTAGCCCATTCATCTTAGCAAAACCCAAGCTCATCCAATATTAAGTCACTCAAAACTCTGAGAAGAGGGAATTGGAACAAGGAGAAGAGAGAAAAGATATAGATAAGAACAAATTCTGGACTTAGGGTAAAAAAGCAGCAGTGACACTGCACTTGCTCTTTGATAAGACTGCCCAAATTTCTGCAGTTAAAAGTTTGTAAAGTCTTGCATCTTCAGCAAGATTATTGATAATAGTCCCCTATACTTTTTTCTGTTGTCTAATCTTGCAGAAGACCTCCTATTGAATTCTTGTCTCTCACAGGTGTCAGTGGTGACAAACAGCATGCAACAGCCCATGGATATACTCAGTAGAAGATACACTCAGTAGCAGAAATATTTCCTGCATCTGGAATCCAAACCATATTTCAGATAGAAAAGAAAATAATACAAACCAAATCTAGACATATTCTTGTTCAGGCACCTAATGGAAGACTTCCATAAGTTAAAAATCTTTAATACCCCTAATTTCTCAGGCCAACATACTCAAGCATCTATCCTTCTTTTGAGCACACAGCCTTCTCTCTAGTGTTGCATATGGGCCAAAGAACTACACTGAAGACTCCTATATAAACAGTTAATTCAGCTAAGACCTAAGTTCAAGTTTCTTTCAGTTGTTACCTCTACTCATATAATTTTTTATTTGTTCTGAAGGTCCTATCAACAGGTAATAATGAATATCACTTTTTTCTCTAATTGAATTACACTTAATTTACTTCATTTTTTTTTTTCAACTATGGCCATATTATCAGTAGTCAATTAGTTACATTAGGTGTTTGGCAATATTTAATCTTATTTAGGAACAACTGAAAATACAAATTCAAATAACATTAGTGTCAGTGGCTTAAGAACATTTACTATAAAAATATCTTTCTATTTTTTTGATGTATCATAGCTTTTAAATAGAAGACTTTTACTCTTTCAGGAATGCAAAATATTATTTCTTAGTAATATGGCTGTGGTGGTTGGAATTAGAGCTAGCACACAAAGAGAGGTTGACAGAAGTTATAAACCTGTAGGGCTATCAAAGGGTTCTGACTTAAACTCTTTCTTCAATATACACTCACAAATATTATACAAAATTTCAGCATAATCACATTATATACATTTATTAGTTATTGTTCAACCAAAGGAATTAATTTATGTTAAGATATATATAAAAAAGGACTCTGCTGTAAAAACAACAAAACCCAGTAGATTTACACTGAAATCTCAACAAAAAGTATATTAACATGAGTAGGATGAGAGCAAGTTAGCGAAGACATTTTTGTAAAGTCATTGCACTGAACACATAAGAAATAAGAAAGTCATAAAAAACAGTACCCCAGTATCATTAATAATAGATCTTTCTAGTAATGCAACCAAAAGTATTTTCTTTATTATATTGAAAGAGCTAAAGTAGTCTATTTTTCCACCATTACAGAGTTTCAGAGAAAATAAATGCTACTATAGTCCTAATTTTAAAACAAGAATGATTTGTAGAAGGCAAAAAATAAAGTCCATCACTTAAAAAAAAATATATATATATATCTCCAGGAATCACTAATCTTCTTTCTCTGGATGAATATGATTTGCTTATCTGTAAATTTACAATACAAAAATACCTCCTACAAATTTATAAATTCATTAAAAGATTACTAGCTAATTCCAAGTGTGATTATCTATTTTCCCATTTTTTTCAGACAAAAAAGCAACAGATAAAGCCATTGCAGATATGTTGGAGGAAGTTAACTTGGAAGACACAATCACTGGCAGACACAGACTGAGACTTCAGGGCATTATTACACAGATGGCTAAACATTGCACCAGTATAGACATGTTCTCATCAACTCTACAAATTGATAAACATGTTCATCATATATAGATGATAGAAACGTGGGCCAGTACTCCCATTTCACTCAATATCTAGAATGACATAAAATCCTAGCTCTAATTAAGTATCTGAAGTATTCCATCACTAGCATCCTATTCCTTTTAACTGCCAAGAGCCTCACATAACCTTAGTCACCATGATTTACAGTTTTAGAGGCTTTTTTGGTAGATCATCATTCTGTGATTCTGTGAAAAGTCTATATTTACAAAACTGATCATGATATTTCTTATAATAAAGGCATCTAATATTTTTATCTCAATGTACTAATTTTGGCTGGGTCAGAGCAAGTTTTATTCACAGTAGTAGGCATAGGGCTATGTTATGGATTTGTGCTGAAAACAGTGTTGGTAAAGCAGGGATGTTTAATTATTGCTGAGCAATGTGTACACAGAGCCAAGGCCTTTTCTGCTTCTCTCACCACCCCACCAGCAAGGAGGCTGGGTATGCACAAGAAAATGGGACTGGACATAGCTGGGACAGCTGACCCCACTGACCAAAGGGATGTTCCAGACCACATGACATCATGCTCAGTAATAAAAGCAGAGAGAAAGAAGAAGAAAAGGTGGCAAGGACATGACATGACACACAACTTTTAGACATGTGGCCTTTTTCTTCTCAAGTTATCATTTTTCTGAAGATGACTAAATATCTGTCTGAAAATAGTGACTTAATTCCTTATTTTGCTATGTTTGCAGATGTGGCTTTTGCTTTACCTATTAAACTGTCTTTATCTCACCCCACACGTTTTTTGCATTTTCATCCTTTTAATTCTCTCCCCCATTCCCCTGGCAGAGTAGCTGTGTTGTGCTTAGTTGCCAGCTGGGGTTAAACTGGAACACCAGAAAAATTCTGATTTTGTGACTTATATATGCTTACTTTTTTTTATACAAATGGAAATAATGAGACATATTAGCAAGAGCAGAAATATTAATATCTTTCAAAATAGCAAGGTCAGATTTGGTTCTATCAAATGGCAAAACCCTCATTTGATATTACTTAAAAAAATTAAAGTAAGCTGAAAGGAAGCAATAATGTGTGAGATCACAAGTAATTAAACTGTACAATCCATGCACACAGCTAGCTGAGATAATGACATGTTGGGATATTTTATAGTTTCAATTTTTACAGTTAGATATGAAATCCATATATTTTAATATGTAAAAAGCAGTTTCATATAAACAATTAATGAACCAAAATTATTTTATTTACTAGATCCATACAAGAAAGGTGGAGTAAATGACTTTCCAAAAAGACCTGGCTGCAGCTGTACAGGTTTATAGTGTCTAGCAAAGTGATTGTTCAAAAAAATGTGAAGTACCTTGGGAGTCAACTGTTATCCAAGAAGGTAAGATTTGGTAGAAAAAGCATCATGTTTGAAACTTTCTTACTTTCATATTTCTTCCCTCTCTGAAAAATAAAATGGTATTTGCTCTGAGCAGCACACCTGACATGAATACAATTTTACACCAATGATGAACAACGTTGCTGCCTCAGGAACCAAATAGACTTTTCTTAATTGCTACAAGAGACGTATGATGTTGTTATGAATGGGTGTAGTGGGTAAATAAGTCCCTGCCTTTTGCCCAGGCCCCTGGCAGCAGCCAGTAGCTTCATTAAGGTGGCCAGCACCCCAAGACCCACTCTCATTTGTAAGTTTTTTAATAATGGCTCATTCAGTCTATTATAGAATGAATTATTTCTTTAATAGACACAAAACTAACAGACATAAGACGTAAAACAGACTATTACTACCCAGTAATAGGAAAATGACAAAAGGAGGACAACTAGTATATACCCAGGAATATGACAGAAAGAGGACAAATAGTATTATACATGTGGGGTTAAAGGTACCCTTAATTTACTGCTAGCAAAGAAATAATATAACTTAGGATCCAATGTTTTTTACCATCCAGTTCCCGATGGAGCACACATCGAAATCCTTTCCCTCAATTCCCAGGAAAGTAACCAAAGAACCTGTGTCCAGGCTCTGGGAAGAAGCCTCACACGCTTTCAGGGCGTGTAGGTAGAAGGCTTCTCAGTGTGTGCGTAGGAGACTTCTGCCTCCAAGATAATCTATAGTACTTTTACAGCGTAAAACAGGCCTCTTTGTCACCTATGTTTTTTCTTTCATCTCTTCCCACATCTGCTTCCCATACCAAGATGTTGATTCTTGGTTAGGCTGGCAGACCTTTTGGTGCCAGGAGATGATACCTGCTGGGCCTTGCCCGCCTGGGTTAGTTTTCCTATCTGCACCAGCCACCTGTGGTGGGGAGAGGGGTGATATGCCCTGCCAAAGATATTCACCTCAAACTTATTCCAGGGTAATTAGAGGAACTTAGAACTGGTTCAACTGATTCATAGAATCATCACAGAAACGTAGAATGGCTTGGGCTGGAGGGACCACAAAGAACATCTAGTTTCAACCCCCCTGCCATGGTCAGGGACACCTTCCATTAGACCAGGATGCTCAAAGCCTCATCCAGCTTGGCCTGTTGGATATCCACAGCTTCTCTGGGCAACATGCCCCATGAAGCCTTCTCTTCTTCAGGCTAAGCAATCCCAATTCTCTTAGCCTTCCTTCACAGCAGAAGTGCTCCATCCCTCCAATCACCTTTGTGGCCCTCCTCTGGACTCACACCAACAGGTCGACGCCCTTCCTGTGCCGAGTACCCCAGAGCTGGATGCAGCACTCCAACAGGGATCAGAAAAGTTGGGCAGAATCATCTCCCTTGCCCTGCTGGTCACACCTCTTTTGATGCAGCCCAGGAAATATTTGGTTTTCTGGGCTACAAGTCGACATTGCCTGCTGACATCCATTGCCTTCTCATCCGCCAGTCCCTCTCAGCAGGGCTGCTCTTGATCTGTTCATCCCCCAGCCTGTGTTGTCACTGCCTGGGTGCAGCACCTTGCACTTGGCCTTGTTAAACCTCATGGGATTCCCAAGGGCCCACTTCTCGACCTTGTCCAGGTCCCTCCAGATGACGTCCTGTCCTTCAGGAGTGCCAACCACACCAGTGCAAACACAAAGAATAACAGTGTCTGTCTAGAAGATATTTTTTGGTACTAGGTAGCAGCTTCCCTTCATTATTTTTTTTAAAAAAGCAAAGATGACAGACTTTATCAGATTTAATTAGTTGTGCACCATTGCTACTGTCATGTAATAATACAATTTTTGACAATTTACACTATAACATGTCAGTGGAAGTACACCATCAGCTAGATCAAATGCACTGCACACAAAAATAAAGACAAAATTGCACAACAAAATTCTTTAAAATTTTAAGACAAAGCATTTTAGAAAGCAAAAAGAGATTATATAAAGACAAATAATTTCTGCACAAGTTTCCAAAAAAAGTATAGAATTTTAAATCTTGAAGACTTTAATGAAAACAGAATTTTTCATTAGGAAAAATCTCTAGCTTCCTGACACGAAAAAATCAAATTGCTCCATTGAGGACCACTTCAGGATTGACTCTGCAATCAACAGAGTACATGTTGTTTTACACACAAGGTAACACGCATTAATTACCTGATGTAATATTACGACTAACAGATGGGATGCATAAAACAGTGCCAACAACACTTCAGCAGCTCTTAGTTAATATATTCACCTTTAGGAAAGTTATGAAGATTCAAGGATAATGTCATTACCTTTTCCTTTTATGTCTTCAAATGCCCTGCTTTGATACTGATGTTTAACTGTGGGAATGATGTTATTTGGGACACTGCCTTCATTTGTTCAGTTTAGTCGGTAAATTATGCCTGCAGTATAAAAATATTGGTTACTGAGAGAAAAAAAACACATTTTAATATAATACTTTAATTTAAATTTATATCTTCCTAAGAACATTACTTTCCTCCTTTCAAATATGGGTGTTGGTATGGATTTCAAATGCAGAAGGGAATCTCAAGTGTGAATATTTAATAGGTTGTGCTTAGTCTACTGCCCCTTTAAAAAGTCTCTGATATTTTTTAAACAAAAAAAGCCATGATTTTACTGGCAGCTATGGCTGCATTACAGATGGTCAAGGACATATGTGGTTAAGACAGAATGACGTGAATTAACAGAATTAACAGACTAAAAGCTGTAAATAACTACTTTTCTCAAAAGCTTTAGATAACAAGTAAGCTCCATGGATGTTTTCCAAACATGTTTATTGCATTAAACGTATTTAAAATTATTGCATTTAGTAGAATAGTTAATGAAAACATTTGAATTTTAGAAAAGTAGAACTCTGAAAAATGCCTGCCAAAGCCTTGCAAACTATGATCTTACCTACTGACTACTAGGAAAATCAAATATATAGAATAAAACCTGGGGATAGATCAGACTTCTCCTTCCAAACTGCCACCCGCAGACTAAATGCATCTTTTTCCTGGGCTGCATGTTCCAGCCCCAGTTGGCAAACTGACAGAGCAGGATCAATGGAGTGCTCCTATCCTTGTTTTTTGCTAACTGGAAAAGTATCAGAGCATCACCAGCCTCTTGCATCCAAACTACAGAATAGGCTCCTTGAATTACCACTACGTTTCATGCAGTCTTGCTATCAACATAAGGAGCACCTTGTATTCTAAATGAAGAATTCTTATTAGTTCCCTTGCTACAGTAAAAATATTGATGTTTTAAATTACACACAGTTAAAATGACACAAACAAAAACTGTCTAGTGTCTACCTCTTCTGGTGATGTCTTTTCCTCCTCTACCACCCCACTGGGTTTTTTAAGGTAAACGACCAGTTTAGGGGACAAGGGCATACAGCTATTCATCAGCATCCTGGTTTCACAAGATTATGTAATGAGAGATTGAACTATCTTTATTTCTCCCCAGTAGAGTGTTTTATGCATGTAGATACCTTTGTTTCGGGAACCTAATCAGGCTTAGTTTTGAACTGGGCATTTATAACAGCTGTGGATTTGCAGAACAGCTAAGACAC
Organism: Platysteira castanea; assembly: GCA_013397175.1. Classification (NCBI taxonomy): domain Eukaryota; kingdom Metazoa; phylum Chordata; class Aves; order Passeriformes; genus Platysteira; species Platysteira castanea. The sequence continues at coordinate 89,526 of VYXC01012583.1, read as the reverse complement.
CTAGACATCCAGAAGTCTAGTTTCAAACAAGGGTGAGTACATTTTCAGCATATCCAGCAATTGTCCAGTTTTTGCCGTCTCTTAAGTACTGTTTTAGACAAATTTGCTTCTGTTGAAACTACTCACAAATAGGTTCCTGTTCAAGATACAAGAGTTAAATTTTGTGATAATGTGTTTACCCCATTCTTCAATTGAATCACAAGTTATAATCAATTGTAAAGATTGTCTCAGAATTATTTTTTTATTGGTATTAACTTGTACTGTATTAATTTCCCTGAATTATTGCAATTAATTCACAACTATCATTGTTCTACAAAAACTCTGCATTTTTACCCATATGCTCCTTTAACATGACAAAACAATGCTGATTAAAAGTTTTATGTGCTTTATAAAATGGGGTGTTTTATTAAGACATAACACAAGACAGGTGTATAATAAACTATTTCTATTAAGTTGGTCCTACATGCTGACTTCTGTTTTGAAAAAGGTAAGGAAATGAGCATTTGAAATTATCTCTACAGTTTATAAATGTTAATGAAATGCTTTTAAAGTCAGCTTTTTGAGCAACTCACCTTGTTTTTCAAATACGGGCAATTTATGTCAACATAAGAATTGGAAGAAGCAGTATTCTATTTAGCTGAAAAGCCTCTTGAAACACCATTTAGAAACTTCAGTTTAGGTAGAATTACATCATTTATCTTGAGTTAAATAACTACTTTATGTATTGATTTGGGTTTTACCCCTTTAATGCTTATCTCATGAATGAGGATAGAGTAGCAGAGCATTTAAAAGAGAAAAGGAAGAGGTAGAGGTACTACTTGTCCTTCTTAATGGTAAAAAAATCTTTATTTTAAAGTATAAACTGTACTGTACAACATCAATTATAATTAACGATTTAGTTCATCTTGAGCATAATTAAAAAGTAAGGCAGATGATTAGACATTTATTTAAGGCATATTTTATGTCTTTTTCTTAATGAAAAAGTATATATAATTGGCTTAGAATGGAAGGCAATACAGATCAATAAATATATATTTGATGAAAGTCCCAGTTCAATTTTCTGTTACGACCTGATTCCTTATTTTAAAGTCCTGAAGTCACGGATCATTACAGATAATCAGAATGGGTAGGACTTTTCCCATTTCTGGCTAAAATTTACTTCTATTTCTGCAGGTTAGACTTTCAAAAACTATTTCTATATCGGGGAGAATTTGTCAAGTTTTTCACAATTTCATTGATTTCTGTGTGAAGAATAGGTCTGCACTTTATACACTGGCTGGAGGAAGAAAGCTTCAGATGGACAAAACTATTGGAGATTACAATATACTGGTATAAACAACAGATTTTGTGTCCTCTGTGCTTTTTCCGGTGAATACTTGATTATCTAAAAATTTGATTCACATTCAAAATTATCACTTCATAGAATTTATTTTAATGCCAGTTTCTTGCAAATTTTTGTGCATTATGGTTGCTAACTTCCTTTTTATCTTGTGTTTCCTTCCAGATGGTATTATATCTAAAAAATAGACATATCTTTCAGATACAAAAGATACAAAATTCTTTTCATTTTATAAATGCAATAATTATGCACAGGAAAATTAATTACATATCTAAAGACACATGGAAATATTTGCCAGACACATGGAAATCATTTCCTAAGTTTCCTAAGCATCCTGTTACCAAGGTAAAATAGTTACTAGAAACACAAAATAGTGTAGGACAAATTGCTAGTTGCCTCAAGACCAAAACTTCAATTCACAGAAAGTATGAGCTTTAGGAACATATGTTTAGGCCACATCATTCATGAAGCTCAGCTCCATTAAGATATAAGCCTTTTAAACTGAATTTGAAGTTTACAAGAGGCAGAGGTCCCCAGATATGTCTAAAATGTGTAAGAACTTCCATTTTTCAAATGTGGTAAATGCCCCAATATTTGCTCCAGCAAACATGTCAGTTTGCCGTGTGAGACCTACTCTAGCACAAAGATCCCAGAATCAGACCTTTCTCCCTCAGAGCAGGAGGGAAAGCCCGACACAAGGGGCAGTCAGGGAATATTGGCCCTACATAAACACAGCAGCTTCCAGGATGCTTTCCCTCAGAAGGGAGAGTCACAAGGGAGTTCATTTGTTTCTAAATCTATCCACTTCTTCCCCACAGAATTCCCTTATTTCTCTCTTCGCTGCCCAATGAATCTGGATTTCATTTATTCATTTGTGATTTTTTTCTGCTAAATGATTTAGTTCAGCAGGATGGACAGGCAACAACTGCCCAAGGCCACTGGTGGTACTGTGAGGGTGAGTGGGGGCTGAGGGGGCTGAGAGGAGCAGGTCTGGCTGCAGCAGAGGGGCCCCTTGTTCACCCAAACTGCAGGAAATCACAGCCCTCTAATCTCACCCAAGTACCATCACAGCACCAGCCCACAGGGCACTGGGCACTTAGCTGCTGCTCAAGGAGCCTAATTAAAAGCTGATCCTTTATGAGTGCTTTGCAATACTTTGCAGGCTGCCTTCTGCTTTGTGCTCCCTGTGGACTCCTGGCATTTGTATTACTGCACAGTCAAACCCATAAGAAACAGGAAAGTCTAATTCTAAGATTCCCAAATGTCTTTGTGTGCAAGAGCAAAGGATTAGTTTCTCAATCATGCTGGTTGAGAACTAGTAAGTTCCCTTTCCTAATGGCTGCACAAGTACACACCTGCTCTTAGTAGGAACAATTTAATTCAGTTCCACAAGGTGAACTACCAGAACTGAAAAAAAGCCTTTTGCTTCAGAGATGCCAAAGATTTGGGATGGTCCAGACAGAGTAGCTGGACAGGACACCAGGAGCACCAGAAGGGGAGCAGCTCTCCAGGGTGGGCAGGCACGAGGCAGCTGGGCTGTCGCCTCAGTCCCAGACACGGTCCCACAGCTGGAGGCAGGCACTCAGGGTACCCAGCTGGCAGCAGAGGGGTCGGCAAGCACTGGGAAGGATGGCAATAAGCCGTGTGTGAGATCAGTGCAGGAAATCAACCCGCCCAAGGACGAGGCTAGGGCAGACAGGCCTGAGACGTGGCTGGGGCAGGGGCCGGGGCTGGGGGCCCTGGCTGGGCTGAACTGGCATCCTGTGGCATGGAGCAGGCCCTGACCCATGCCAGGAAGGGCCATAACTGCACTGAGAACCCTGAAAAAAGGAAACGGTCTTGCACATATGTCTCTGATGATCCTAATGGAGGGTTTGAAGATGATTCCAGGTCAAAGCATTGTAAAAGCAATTTATTCAACTGACAGGATTTCTCTCCTTCACGTATATGCCTTTTTTACATAGAAAATATTGTCAGTCAGACAATCCAGCTTCTTTTCTTTTTTGTCACTCAAAGACCACTTGCTGAAATAGGGACTTGCCTTACTTGCAAATAAAAATCTTAGATTTTTGAGAGAAATATTCAGTAAAAGTACATAAATATATTTCCTTCAAAATAGATTCTCAACTAATACATTACTTACCATTACTTAAATGCAGTGTAACAAGGTGTGGTGGTGCATCTGCTCTTGTGTCTGCTCTGTGATCTCAGGTGCTCCTGATAAGCCTTTACCCAAGCAGCTGAGGGGTGAAGTGTCTCTTGACCATACCAGGAGCTCTTGCATGGTAAAGGTGGGAACAATTCTGGCTGTAACATGAACTCAGCTGCCTGACCAAAGTGGGGAACAAAGGATGAGTAGCTATCCTCGTTAGGCTTGGTAAATCTTTTTCCTGAATCATCACCCAAGTGAAACAGTACCATTGTCATGAGACTCTCTGAAAAAATTAATCTTAGTCAAGTGAAATGGTACCATTGTTAGACTTCTGAGCAATTTCAGGAATTGTTGACTTGAGATGGAGCCAGGAGGAAATTGGTGACTAAAGGCCACTCTTTGTCTTGCAACTCAATAAAGAGTAGTCCTGTGAGGCCCTTTGAGCTCTCCTGGACCTCAGTGGGCTATGCTAACACCTCCCTCTGAGTAGGACACTTCTCAGAGCGTGAAAACTCTCAAGTTTGCAGTGCTAGGAAGACCATCACTGATGACGATACCTAGGCTGTTACCCACCCCCCCTATACACACCCCCTACTCGAGGTGCAACCAATGCCTGCTGAGAAACGCTGAGGGATTTGATATGAATATTTTACTGAACCCAAGGGGAATTTTTGGTAAGTATCTTTACACACATAGATGCATACATCTCTGCCTCTGTATGTGTGCATGAATTGTTTCTGGTGTGAATGTCGTCATCATGAATCTGTAGTGAAGTCACTGTCACAATTGTAGAAAATCCTATTGAATCCATTTGGTTTTGATGGCAGACCAGTGTATCTTACAAAAGTGTGGAAAGGGAAGAGTTAAACTCCATTTCTCAATTACCCCACAACTGTGTTTTGAAAATAAATGTAGAGCCTGCATTACAGATTATTTCTAAGAATTAGAAAAAAGCTATCATTACTGAGAGAGCTGTGTAAAGGGCTGGCTCAGGATCTGTTGACTCTGAAGATATATGTTGCAGAGGTTCCTGATTCATAGCTTTCACGGAGACTCCTAAAGCAAGCAGAATGTACATCTGCTATGAACTTAAACTGCTATCCTCACATTTTCCTCTAATGCAAACACAAATTAATAATACTGCAAACAAAATTAATTATTTTCTCAAAGAAAAAAATAGGAGTTTTCAAAGCAGTATTTGAGGAAGCAAGACAAGTTTCCTGTTAACTAGTCAGGCAGGTCTTTAAATACCACTTTCTTTAGGGAATGTTTTAAATTAACAAAACTGATTTCACTGAAACTTAGAGGATTATTATGTCTTACATTCCTATTTAAAATGATAAGTGGCTAATTGTATTTCTTTTTGACAAGGCAAACCTTTAAATATATGTGCCCAAAGAAATTTATAATGAGTTTGAAAAATGAGTTACTCCAATTGGAAACATTATTGGTAGCTATTCAAACACAATTTTTACTTATACTGTAATTTCCAGTATTAAATCAGTGATCCAGATTTAAAAACATTCTTTTTTGTGTTTGGCATATACATAATTTATATTCTCACTTGCTTCTGTCCTTAAGATATGCCATGCTTCTCTCTTTATTATGGCCTGAATCACAAGGTCTGACTTAATCTTTAGTCTAAGCCATTCCACCCATCTGCAAATGACAAATAGCTGATGAACCTTCTCCGTATATTCAACTTTAAATTTGACCCTGATTTAACAGCTCAACAAAAAAAAAAAGCCAAAAAGCTCTGTACACCAGACTAGGAGGTATGATTCTATCCAGAAATAATTAATGCCTTTCCTAAGTTCTTTGTCTTCCTAGCTTCATATGTGTGTGTTGATAGGCTACCTAAGACTGATGAATACCCTGATCACTACTGTGTTACTTCTGCATGTGAAAGTACTGCCATACTGGTGACCAGAAAAACTGTATGTGACACAACAGAAAAGTTATAAAAATTAGGATATTATTACATACATAATAAAATTGTTTGTCATGCGTAAAATAGTTTTATCTTCAGACCTGGACTGCTCTGTCTATCTGGAAAGCTGTGTCCAGTTCTGGATTCCCAAGTACAAGAGAGAGGTGGAGTTACTGGAGAGACTCCAGCAAAAGTCTGCTATCATAAGAGACTGGAGCATCTCTCAAAATCAGAGATAGATAATATATCATACTGCTCTCACCCTTTGACAGCTCTGTAGCTAAGAGTCTCTTATTGCTTTTAGTTATGAACACTGATTTGAAAAATAAGTTATCATTCACAATAGGTTAAAAATCTAATATTAAATTATTGCTAAAAGAGAGAAATTATTAAAAATAATACGCAACCTTCTGTATATTTTTAACATAATATGGAGGAGAGCAAGATGGTACCAGTATATTTTTGGCCCTAAACCATTTAGAAAATCTTGCAAGAACACATATTTCATGAATCATGTAGAATTTATATTAGTAAAATATGCTATTACACATGTTCTTTTTGATTTTTTAATAGCTTCAGAATCAAACCATTCGGGTAGGGTGAAATATGGATCATATTAAATAATGATAATCAGAACTGCTGAAGCAATTGTATATTTTACCTACTAAATGTGCACAATTTTTATTGCATACTTGAGATTTAGACATGTTTTAAATTCCAGTTCTGTGGCAATTGTTTTTCATGTACAGTATAAGCACATGTACCCATAACTACCCCTGAACATGTTCATTGTCTTTATTCCAGTGGTTAATTGTATTTTCACATCAATGTGGAAAGTTTACAAAAACAAACAAGTCTTTACCTGTATACATATCTTCCGAATGCTTTTAAAGAGGACAATTATTTGCATATATTTAAGAAAAATAGTAATATACAAAATAAAGATAGTTAACATTCTTCATCAAAGGAATGAAAAACCTTATGAGGCTTGAAGACTGTGTTTCATTTACTTTTCTAAATTTTTTTCAGCAAAATTCAGATTGAGAGGGGCTATGACTGCTTTTTTAAATACATCATTGGGTAACCACTTAGGAGGAAAAAGAGCTGTAGAAGACAAAGCATATTGTTGGCATGAAAATAAATGTGTAAGCACTAACTAAGAAAAAATTTATGCTAGAAATAAGGGAAAAAAAATCTCTAGTCATCAAGGAAGGGATTTTCTGGAACATTCCAAGAACAATACCTGGTGACCCAGAAGAACACTCCTTATCCTCAGTCTTCAGTTTTCATGTTTAAAACATTGTGGGCTGTGGTCTCACAGCCCTCCCCAACAGCTGTGACTTCTTGCTACATTAGCCAAATGTCACTTTAAAGGGTACAGAGGAATACAAAGGGAAAAGAATTCATGCTGTAAAAAGGGAAAATGTACTTTTAGAATAACACTAAAGCTGAAAACTTCATTTTTACAAATTTCCACACAAAAACCCCCAGATTTCCAGTTTTTCAAGGTTTTTAAGTATTTTGCCAGTATGCAAAAAGTAATGCTGTCCTTGAGGATTTGTCCTGCAGTTTTATAGCTAAGAGCCTTTCTTATTTACAACTGCTTTAAGCAGGTCACCTGGTAGTAGCATAAATGGGTATGAAGCAGTGGTCATATTTAGTCATTCCTAATAAGAATGCCAGCTAGGAGATATGTGTTCCAAGGGGTCAAGAAATGAATTATGTTATGGAATACAGAGCATAAAACCCAAAAATTATGAATTAAATTCTCCCCATTCCAGTGGAAAGAATTGTGGATTATCAACAAGATTACTTATTCTGAAATGCTAATTTGGAAATCTCTGGTAGACTATTAGGTGTTGTCAGTATTACAGATTTATTTCCTGGGACAAGGAATACGTTTGTGGGTAAGAGAGCAGATCATCCTCTAGACTATACCAGTTTCTGACAGGGCTGCATAGCTGTTCAAGCCTATGCATCAGTAGCTGACACACCTGTCTCCTCTTTATAAACAGCATTTTTCTCATTGTAGTCACCACTATTTATCTTTGGTTGGTTGGTTGCATATTTCTGTATAAGAGGATGCCGAGAGGCTGTCCAAGAGCATACAGAGAAGAAAAAAATTGGAGATTGCCTGAGCTAAGGCAGCTACATAGCATGAGCACTGCAACATCTCAATCAGTCCCTCCCAGTAGGAAGGCACATCAAGAGGTCAGGAATGGAGTTATGGAGCCACTTGATGCAAAGCTGCAACATTCCTCAACTCTTCACGTAACCCAGGAAGGACAAAGCTTATGTGAAAACACCTTTTTGTTCCACCCACACACATTTCTCTCAAGAAATATGAAAAGAAAGTTAGCAACACAATTAGTTTCTTCTAATGTACAATATCTGCACACTTCACACCCTGGGGTCATTTTCAAAGAATACGGTTTCCCCCCACCACCATCTACTTATATTTTCAGATCTAGAAATATGGAATAAGCACTGTAGTTGCAATTCTTCACTTAATTGGCATTCTTTCAAGTGCAATTACATCTAAAAGATTGGCCTTTATTCTTGCTACACTGCTACTTAAAATGTCTGATTTCTTTTTAATACACTGACCATATTCACTCATTTTAAATATCACTCTGACAGCTCTATACAACAAAAATCACTGGGCTTGAGAGGTTCATTCAATTAATGGTTTTAACATTTAGAGTAATAAAAGGTAGATATTTTTCCTATAAAAACTTAAATTGTTTGGTACTTTCTCCTAATTAGGACGAAATCAAGGAAAATAAAGAACTGAAAGTATACTTCGTCCTTTATCTAGCCCACTTTTGAAAATAGATATTTTCTTTATATTCAGCTAACTTTAATTTACTCAAGGAAGATTACTTATTTCAGAGAGCAGGGTTCCTGAGGAGGTCACTTTTGTTTTTTCCAACTGAGGAAGGTAAAATATTGCGACTACTCATTGTCTGGCAGTTGCTGGCAGTTTCTATACCTTGATCAGATTAAACATAAATACACTGTCTCTGTGCTTCTTAAGTCATATTTGCATCAAATGTTTCTTTAAAAGGAAAAAGAAAGAATCTTGCAACTTTCAATTTTGAATAATTTTTTCTCTACCCCAGAGAATATATTTAATATAAACAGAAAATTAAACTGGAAGACAGTAATTTTAATGAGTTACAGGGTTTTTAAAAAAAATAAAATTAAGACTCTAAATAAAAAAAGAAGACATTTTTACAGACCTTAAATATAATTTAAATATTTTTTTAGTTAGGAGAAATAGACTCATTTTGTTTTATTTATGAAAATAAAAACAATAGAAATATTTCTGAAATTAAAAAAAAAAAAGAATTTTCTTTACGGCTCAAAATAGTTTGTATGGCTAATGCTCAGCTATGGGTACAGAAAGTCAAAAGCCAGTAATTCTGCAAAGTGTAAACCAAAACATTTGCCTTGTAAGTACGTTAGTTCCTCAACATATTAGAATTCCTCATCCTATTACAGCATATTACAAGCCTTAATAAAATTCCAATAAAGAGTTTCATGAGGAAGGAAATAATAAAACCTTAAGCAGCATGCTGATACCTCTCTGCCTTTGCAGGGTAGAGGCAAACATATATGCCAATAGATGAGAAGGAACCTGAAAGTTCTTCTGACACAGAGTGATGTATGGTTGTGCAGGTGGTGTGGTAAGTTTAATTTAACATTTCCAAATACTCAGAAACTGAAAGAGAATTTATCTAGTACAGACAAATGTGTTACAGTTTTGTTTTACAACCTTCTTTTCATATTCTCTTTTCAAAGATGCTTTATTCTGGCATTTTTGTGACACATTGCCCAGTGCAAAATTATTGTGATGGATGCGTTGCTTTTAAGCGTGGGGGTAAATGATAATTCTAATGAGCAGTACACATGGCATAAGGGATCACCAGCAGAGGTTTGGTTTGGAGCAAATTATTCTGCATGATCCAGCGGTATTAAGAAATTTAAATTTAAAATCAAATGAAGTGAAGTAACCTGAGGGAGGAAAAAGGAAATATTTGAGAAAGCAGAAGTATATTTTAAACAAAAGGAAAACATTCTTAATTTAATAAAGGGGATTTATTAATTGTTCTGACAATTGTAGCATGCTTCTAACACACTAAATTTGCCTTCTAAATAATGTATACAATGATGAGCAAGAGGTGTGGAATGACTGGCTTTATTCCACATGCCACCATTCTGTTTCTTCTTAAATTGTTTAGGGACATAATCAAATTTCCTAATGTAGCACAACAATTTAAACCCCAAAATAATCAATTTGCAGTTGCATAACACACACTATATTTGCTATGAAATTCTTAAACCCTTTCTTCTTGTAATCTTATTTAGTTCTCTTTTTGTGTTGCTTAAAAGAATTTATCCCAAGGCACTCTAGCCTGTTTCGAACAATTTACTGTTTAAGAGATTTTGACGGCGAAGTGGGAAAACTTCCAAAATAGTAAGAATCCTTAAACCTATCTGTTCATCTACCTAGAAGCTGGCAATACATAATTTTCCTGTGATTAAGTATGCTTGTTCCCAGGAACAAGGAAATTTGTGTCTTGAAAAGCCATTGTCTTCCTTGAAAGCACTGATTACACCGGCTTCTATAATTTAATCACAGTTAGCCATGTAACAGATATGTAGACACTTTTCCTCATTATGAATCCAAATCTAATGCTATACAGACCTATTAGGATAGTGCCCTTGTTTCAGGACAGGGTTAATTCTTGCAGTAGCCAGGAGGTGCTGTGGCTAGGACCTGGAGATTATTCCGTACCACCTCACATCTTTGCCAGGGGTGGGGAGAACGGATCCCTTCTGGGTTGGCAGAGCATCATGGATGGAGCAGTTGGGTATTGTTGTTTCCATCCGAATCATTTGCCTCTTTCGTAGTACCTTCTATGGTTAGTACTGTTGCTGTTACTCTTTCTTTTCTTCTCTCATTGCTGTTTCCATTCAACTGTTCTTATCTCAACCTGTGATCTTTATGTTTCCTGCCTCCAATTTTCCTGTCCAGCCCTCTGCAAAAGAAGGGGGAGGGTGGGAGTGAGCAAGCAGTGCATGGTTTCAGTGGGAACACCAAATTGGAGAATACCATTCCTAAACCGTAACAGAAATCTTTATGCTCAGAGGATGAAAGGGTCAAGAGGATAGGCCGGCTGACTTGTAAATATCTCAATATATACAACTGTTTCTTCAACAGTTTCCCAGAAAGTATCAAAAAGGCCTTGTTTTAGAAAGTTAACTGGTCTAACACAATTTCACTCAATGGGCTTTCATTCTTTAATTTTCTTGTTGACATGCCAACAAGAATAGACCTCACATCCTAGATGACATGATTCAAGTAGTCTAACATAATGCCTTCAAGGATTTAAGTTGTCTTAGACTTCATAAACTCGAAAAGAATAGTTTAAATTTTCAACAGGCAACAGAGAAAGCAGAAAACATTTTATTTATCTATAGTAGAAAAAATAAGATGAAAATTGTAATATTTTTATTTTCCTTTAAAAACAGACAAACATAACAACTGAATACATCGATTTTTTGAACAAAAATGAATTATTATAATGTGAAAAAGCATGCTGAGAACCAAAAAAAGCAGACAATTTTGTCAGTCTGGGGCATTTTTTTCAAGTTTCATAATATTTGACATGTTTCATAAATGTTTAAGTCCTGTAATCACACAATCATAAAAGTCTGTAGTTTTTAACTTCTTTATTTACTGTAAAATTAAGCTCTGAAATTCTCATCATTATGAAAACAAACTTGAAAAAAGGGGCTAGGAGGAGTAAAAAACAGCATTTCTTTGAAAACTGATTTGAAAAATGCTCTAAACTTTTCCATCATTTTGAGAGCCATGAAAAGTAAAATATTTTCAAGAACGTAGGGAGTTGCCTTAAGATCTTGAGCACCAACTCAGTGATGTTAAGGAAATTTCTCTGTCTGACCGCCCAGAAGCCACACTGTCAGTCACCCTCATACCACCTGAGCTGGGACCAAGGGCCCCTCACAGCTACACTCCCCACACTCACACTGTCACACCAGGTTCCCTTATCGGCTCAACCCCAGGTTTCTCACAGCAGAGCCTCAGATGTCCAAATCCTTCAAATAATTTAATCACAGCGCAATAACTAGCATAGCAAAATAACAGCTCGAGCTGGTGTCTCCGAGGAGGGACCCAGAACAATGGAACTCCTGGGGTTTTTACCCTCACAGTCTAAGATGCAGAAGTCTGGGATCCTCGGCTCCTGTCAGTGTCCAGCCCTGGCTGGGCTACAGGTCCCTGTTTCCCTTTGTTGTGCAAAGGGTCAGCAGTTTGCACAGCCCCCTGGCTCAGGCTTGAGTTCCTGGTCCCCCAGAGCTCAACCTGCACCTCACGCTGCAGCTGCTCACCAGGCTACCTGCACTGAATGGATTCTTCATCAGTGTGAATACTAGTGAACTTCTTGTCAAGTATCTCTTACAGGCAGGTGGGCTTGAGGTTCTCTTGAGTTTTTAGGAAAGGAATCTGTCTAAAATACGTGGATCTTCAAACTATCTCCCACCTCATCTCAGAGATTCCTGGTCCAGTATTTAACTTCCCTCTTTTTGTCTGTTTAGTGACTATGTTCAGCAGATCCAAGCAAAACTAGGAAGATGAGGCTTTACACAGTTTTTCACCAATCCTTTTCTATTTTATGAAACTCTTGAAGGCAACTGCATGTAGTGAGCTGCTCTAGAATACTGAAGAGATGTAAAAATTTTACGTACTGTAACTAGCAGCAAAAAAGTAATGGTTTACTGCAGTAGGGTAAGATGTGATTTTTCCTTGCTTTGCAATTTTTAACTAAGAAAAAGGATACATCACATAATATGTGATCACTCCAAACATTACATTTTACTGAGTAGTGGTGATGTTGATGGTGATAAACTGTCATCAAAAGTGGTTTAGTTTTGTATTACTTAGAAAGTACTGCAATTTGTCATAGAATAGTGCATTCACTTCTAATTAAAAAATGTGATCAGCTTGGAAACTGAGCACTTCTAATCTGTTGTACTTGAGAACAAGAGAAGGCATCACTGAATATTTTTATTGTGAAAGTATTCAACCTGTCATATTTAAAAACATTCTAACTTCAGAGAACATTTTACATATGCAATAACTGCTGTCATTGCTTCTGTTACTATTCAATTGTGTCTTATCAAAAATCTTACATAATATTTAGTTAAAATGCCAGTCCAAAGGTTACCCATAAGGAAATGCAAGAGGATTTGCATAATAATTACTCATCAATCCAACTGAAGAAATAATGAGTCTTTTAAAAACCTGAAAATTTTAATAAGGTTATAAATCCAACTTTGCTAACAATATACTTTTGTTTTCTTCCAAGGGTGCTCAAAAATCCTTTTAGAAATAATAGTACAGGATACTTGTAGAAAATAAATCATCTGGCCACAATAATTCCAGTCTTGGGAGATTTTTTTTACTTAATTAATAATGATAATAATCCATGCTTCTGTATTATTTCCCTCTATGATTAATCACTTGTTTCATGGGAATTATTAAATTAAATCTCCTAATACCCTGAAAGATGAGTAAATACTATTATTCCGCTACAACATACAGCAGAGAAGTTAGGTATGGAAAGGTGAAATAACTTGCCTAACACAGTGTGAATAAGGACAAATATTAAGAAATTCAGAATAATTTCCACTCCTAGAATTTTGAGATATGTTTAAAATCCTATGGTTGCTATTTCCCCGTGGTGTTTTTAATTTGCTTTTGTTTCTGTGGATTTTGGACTTTAGTTGTTTTTCCAATAGTTCTTTTTAATGGTTGCTCTCTACAGTCATGGAATCTAGAGAATTTTTTTCTTAAATTAGACAAAGAAAGAGAAAATTCTCACATCAAAACTCATCCTCAGTGGCCTAGACTTCAAGCAGAGTGACAAATTATTTCATATTGAAACAAATAAACAAACAAAAAGCAAACAAGCAAACAAAAACCCTGAAATAATCCAATGCAGCAGAATTAAAACCAAATCATTTTCTTAATTTTTTTCTTGATTAGGTCCTAAAGGTGAGTTTTTACATCCATACTCAGGTGCCTACACAAGCAATTTGACTTTTGCCAGCTAATTATATGCACAGTGGTTTTCCTTGAGTCAACTGAAATTTAATAAAGCCTCAGAACAACTGAGCACCCAGGTTATTTTTTATGTGTGTAATTAAAGGGTTCCGGGCTGAACTTTAGGTTCCAGTTTTGAAAAATCTTAACCTATGTCTCTTGACTTTTAGTCTTGTCTTAATGGAACATTTTTCTTCTTAACATTTTTATTTATGTTGCACTTGTCACCATAGCAGATTAGGGCAAAATAAATTCCACAACAATTCACCAAAAGCTGTGAGTTCTATTTTAAGATTAAGAGCAGTTGGTTTATTATAATAAAGTATTTCCATGTTAACTACATAGCCTAGAAATTTATGAAATTATTTGTACAACAAAATTAACACTTTTGACACATACAGTAGAGAAACCATAACAAAAAGAGAAGGTAAATAAAAACCGTGCTTCCTGAAGCTGTAGATGCTTTGTGAGACCTCTGTTTACATAGTCCTTCTTAACAGTTGGGGTTTTTTTTCAAAATTTTCTCTGTCTAATTAAATTCACTTTTCTCTTCTACAGTGTAAACAAAACACATGTAAATTTAGCAGGTTCGTGATAGCTCTTTTGGCAAAATTTCTCAGCTTTATGGGGTCCTTTAGCCTCAACATTCTCTTCAGCCTTACCATTGTAAGTTTATGTGAAATGAGGAGCAGATAGCTTAAAATTTTTGACCTCCAGCAGAAATTTTAATGGAAACTACAAAAGCTCAAGCCCAATTAAGCACTAATATAGTTATCTTCATATAGCAGAAATAAATTGTCCTTTCACTGTAATACTTCTATTTTATACTTGAGGGAAAGGCCAAAAATGGATAAGGAATGATTGCTTCAATGATCATATAGATCAAATGTGAACTTTAACATGCAAGTAAGCACATATCTAAAGGACTGTGCTCTTTGATTGACTCCTGGGCTTGGTACTGTCATAAATATAAGGTCAGTCGCTTTTTCAGTGTCTGAGCCAGACATTAATTTTTCCTTTATGAACTGTACAGTCCATTTGTATACTGCAGAGGGCTAAACCTCATTTTTCTCTGTTTCCTAAATAATTGATACAGAGCCATTATCAAAACAGAACCCTTTCACCAAAGGGTTTTTCAACTCAGTCACTCCACAAGTGATTTGACCTACACTTGCAAAATAGTGAGATAATTTGTAATCCACCAGGGTCATTTTCACCTTTAAAATAAAATTATTTAAAGTCAATATAATCCAGAAGAAAGCAGCAATATCTGGTAGTAAAAAAATAAATAATCTCTATATAAAAAATAATTATAATTCCTCAAAATCCATATTTTTAACTTGATGTTGCTTAGAAAAATGTGCTGCACACAACAACAGTACAAAGCAAAGTTCAATTTCCATAATCAGTGTTTAAATACACTTTACTTAGGGATTTCATTGTATCCTTCTAGGGTTTTGAGGTGGGTTTTCCTTGTATTTCAGGAACTTTTTTGCAGGTGGGTGATATTCTGAAGCCACTTATTTGCTTTTTGGATGCACTTCCCAGTGAGATTCTAGCTTTTTCTTTTTTTTTTTTTTCTTTTTCTTTTTTATTTGGTAGGGACTATGTGACTGTGAATGGCAAGCTGTGTTAGCTCAGATGTGTAGAGCATGGCACTAATAACATCAAGGTCATGGGTTTGATCCCTTTATGAGCCATTCACTTAAGAATTAGACTTGGTGAACGTTGTGGGTCTCTTCCAACTCAGAATATCCTGTGATTCTGTGTGATTCTGTGAAATTGAACTGAAAACAAAGAGGCTGTCAACAGGCAACCTTTCAAATAAATAGGGGGAAAGCACACTTGACTGAGTGACATATTTATCATCCTGTTCTGATCTTTTGGTAGTGGGTTTCTTCCTTTGTGTCCTTCCATGCTCTGTTTTCACATTTTGCGTGCATTTGAAGAATTGTACACTTCCTCCAAGCTTGGCGTTTTACCAAAAGGAATAATGAAATATCAGTATACCTCCATTTTACAAAAAAATCTAATTTCTCTGCATAGGCCTTTGTATAATGCTGTAATGTCACCATATAACTTGCAGAATCACCTTCTACACAGGCATGCTTACGTAAGCCCAAAATGTCTTTCCAAAATATGCAGAGATACACTCTACATAATGACCTCAGACAAGGGAATTAAGCAGTTTGACCCCTGTGAGTGATACCATAAGGGAAATTTTAAAACTGCAATATTTAAGTGTTTTTAAACATCCCTAAACCATGTTCTATCCCATGTTCTCACTATCCATATTGATAAGAATTCGAATAAGGATTTCATTTTTAGCCATACATACATATATTTGGTTTTCTCATTTATGTTAAAGGTTCTGCAGTAAAAATTAATGTGTGGAAAGGTAATTCATGTAACAGCATCAATAACAATAATTCCTGTATCCTGCTAAAGGCCAAACCACAGTCAAAAGGGGATTTCATACTGTGATTTTCTCTTCTTTCGGATAAAAACTTTCCTTTTCATTTCTGTAGCACATTTACTGTAATTTGTTACAGCTCTGCTGCATGTGCTACTGGGGCTGTTTAAGCATTATCTGCTACAAGAGTAACCTCGTCAGCTACAATGGGATATATGTGCACATGCTGATAAAGTATTTTGTTGTGATTTAGCTATGCTTTTTGTTACCCAGAATAAAAACAAAAGGTAGGATATAGGACAATCTTACAGATGTATCAAGAAACTGAACTAGATTTTTCAAAAGCTTATACATTTCTAAGTGCTTTTACCTTAAAAATAAAAAAGGGCAGATTTATATATAGCCCTATTTTCCCTAGGTAGGGGTGTAATATTTGTTAACAATCATCAATGTCTTTGTCTTGGAATTAGGCAAAAATCAAATTAAAAACATTGCACAAATATACAAGGAAGATATATTACAATCTCATACACGTTAAAATCTGAAAAAGTCTAGAAACAGAGGCTGTAGAAAAGACAGTTTAGTTAAAAGATCTAGTATATAATTGATACAATTAGGATTACTTAGTTAATTAATAATTAGTAATTTTCTTTTGCATTTTTTTTTTCTTTGCATAATGTATCCATTTATTTAGTCAATTCTGATCAAGACTGATGGGAAAAGAATGGTAATGGTCATAGCAGATGGGCATGAAAATTTCAGATACTGTGAAAAGAGGGAGGAGAGAAGAAAGTCTGTTAGCTGGAACTGGTCCATGGTTGTATTTCAGTCCAGTTGTAGTTTATGGGCACTGTAAATTTTTCTACTTGAATTACCATTGCTCTTCAGTGTTGCTAGAAAAACCTCAAATTCATTGAGATTCAGCTTTTCTTTAATGTGAATAGGTAAAGACAAAATCTGCTCCCACTTTACCAGCTCTTATCTTCCCCACAGTCTTTGTACACAGACAAATAAAGTTACCTGCCAAAATGCATAAATTCAAATAAGCTGTTTTTCATAACTATCTACTATCATTATGGAAGAAATTTGATGTATTTAAGACTTCATATCAACTACATAGAGTAGTTTTTGTGGAAAACACAATTATTTCTTATTTTCACCTACTGCTGACATTAAGAGAAATAGCCTTTATTCTCTTCCATGTAATCAATATAAAAATATTGCTGCGTGTCTTTTCCTATAATCTACAGCAGATGCTCTTTGCGCTGCAAACTTAATTAAGCTTTTCTCCAGTACCAGAAAGCCAAAAGGCTGTCGTGTATATATATATTACATAAAGGTACGTAATATTTTATTTCTTTTAAAATCTTAAAATATTTCACAGTGGTAACATTTGCATCCAATTCTGTTACAGAAAACAAGATATGCCAGACAATCAAAGACCACATTTCATTACTAAAGCATGAGCTATAGAAATTAAGATAGGTTAATTAGAATGTCTGTTTGCACATGTTGACTTCTATGTAGTGGATATTTTGGAAACTTCAAAACTTTCCGAGTGAGATTATGTGATTCAAGAAAGGAAATTACGTAAGATTAATATCACAGGACTGATATACTAACACTCTTCATTAAATTTTTTTCTGAATTATTCCTCTATAACTTAACAGCATTTCTCTGTCATGAAGACATGGTTGGTTGAAAACTAATCCGCAAGCAAGAATACTTCAGTCATCTTCTACCATGGCATTTTCAGGATATCTATCATGTTCACAAAAATCTTGTATCTCCTGACAAGAGTGATCTTTTCCAAGACATAGTAGATATCCTGCACAAACTCTACAACATCTGTCAACACGCCCTGTCAATACGGACAATATAATTTACATATTAATATCTCACATAGTGGCTATATCATTACCCATCCAAAATATCTACAAAGATAAAACAAACTGTCGCACTTTCAATCCAAACATACTCAAATCAAGAGTCATTCAAAATTAACTCATAAATGTACCATCAGCAAGCAATAGTTTCTCTAAACAAAGAACCACAGCTGTGAACATGAAGATAGATTTGTAGTGTGACAGTATTGTCATAAGTTCCCTAAACACGTCAGTATACTTGAGTACCAAAATTACTCTGTACGTAAGACACGTAGATGACCCTTTCATCATCTGAACTTAAAATTTGGAATTTCTCAATCCAGCAGAAATTCAGTGATCATGATTCCCCTATGAAACTGTCTCTGGAACACTCTTAAAAGAATGACCTTTCAAAATAACCCATGCCATATCAAAATGAGTACCTAAAAATTTATATATACATCAGAACCTTAGAATTACAGATGAAAAGTAAGATGAACAGTGTCAGGAAAAAGAGCACAGCACACAGAAAAGTACTGCAGAATTGACTCTAAAGTAGCCATTGTGACTGTGAAAACATGTTATGAATCACCATGAGCAGTTCTTTCAAAATGTTACCTAAGCACTTAGAAGTAAGCAAGAAATTTAGAAAGATTAGGAATTACCAGTAGATTCATACAGAACAAACCAGAAGATATTATCCTATTTTATAGGAGTATAGTAGAATATGAAAATGTCCAGGCAAGCACTACAGAGATTACCAGAACTGTTACTTTCAACTCAAATACAAACTCTCACAGACCCCTCACTGACTGCTTGGTGTTTGTGGGATCACTTAGAGCTTACTGTTTCATTTACTTTTCCCATAGTCAGCCACAGTTGGCTGCCTTTAGAGACACAATATCAGTTCACAGGAAGTTTTGATCTATTCTCATGTTTTAATTTCCTTCTTCACTCTTAATCAGTATTTCAAATTGGAGGGTAAAACTCCATATTGAAATGATGACAAAATGACTACTGTTTGTTTATAGAGTTGATAAGAATAAAAAATATTCTTATAACATGTGCAAGCTCGGAATTCTGGCTTTTACAAATTATTAAAAATTAGTTTGGAAAGTTTCAATGAACACATATGCTTAGCTATTTGTTTCAAAATCTTACTGTCAGTTTTCAGAAAGCTTTAAACCTTTTTGCAAAGGGAAGATTAGTAAAAGATACGAATGATAAGTCTTTTATTTTAAAATTCTTTTTTATACACTGATCTCTAAGAAATATGATCATTAGTATCTAGTATTTTTGTAATGAAACACTGCTGTGTATCTATAAGGAATACTAAAATATACTCTTTTTTATTATTATTTAGTTTCTGAATGTACGCAGTAGTTAAGGTAGAGCAGTACAACACCCATTTATTAACCTAAAACTTCCACAGATGAATCCACTGAGATAGATTGTTAACAGTTGCCAGCATAATACCCCAAAATCCACAACTGAAAGATGTTCAGTTTTACTCAGCTGGTTTGTTAGATATTACTTGATAAGAACTTACCATGAATATTTCACGAAGTATTTAGAGACATAGTTTTCAATTTGAGCTTGACAGCTTTGAGTTTGTGTAATTTCTGCCAGTCAGTAAGGTTTGTCCTGCTTTCAACACATAGGAAAGAACTAGAATTTCTTCTGCAATAATAGGCTGTCGCATATAATAGCTGATATTTGGGTTTGATTTGTTAAAAATTCATGTCACAGTTTGAAATGGCCCTGTGTACATAGATATATGACTTACTGGTCCTGCTCAGCCTCACCTGGAGCCTCCCCCCTCACCCTCTGCTCCCTGCCAGTGTGCCAAGTACCCCATTTCAGCTCAGCCTTGGGGATGTCCTGCCTCCTCAGTGGACCTCAGTCCTACACCGTGGGTGCTTGTGGCCTGGATGTTCCTGTCAGAAGCCTTTGGTCCTGCCCTGTCTTTGGCCCCACCATCTTTTGTCCTGGCTGGGCTCCCTGGACATCCCATGGGCCTCATGCACCATTTTCAGTATCAGGGTCTGGGCCAACCTTGACTCCCAGCTTATCTTTCTTAAGGAGCAGCCAGCCCTCACTGCTCCCTGGCACTGTCAGAAGACCTGAAAGCAAAGAACTTGAATGCATATGTTGCCAGAATTCTCTATTTAGGTGACGACCCCACGTATTGAAATAGGAATAGACCCATCTAAGAAGTATTTGTATTTTTATTTTCAGTTTTGTTCTAGTTGAGCTTATAAGACTAAGCTTGGATTTACTAAACGTCTCTCTTGATCTTAATTTGAAAAAATAAATCACTACCAAACAAAGGGCCACCAGATTAGTCACAGATTTATGTTCAACTTTATGTATTTACTTTTAGCACAGATTATGCACTAATATGTATTTAATAGTGCAGAATACAGATGCACTGAAAATACGCAGTCTCATAGCCAAATATTAAACTATCTAAAGTCATTAAAGAAATGGGTATTTAGAAGGTTTTTATGTGGAGCACGATACACCTAGAAATCTATATTATTATAAATCTATATTCCAGAAAATCCTAATGCCAGCATTTTCTCTTTCTTGTTTAAAAAATTCTTTTTTCAATTCCTATTGCATTTTTAATTCTCTCCTGAAGGAATTTCTCTCAAGGTTCTTTTAATTCTGCTTTTTATTTACCAAGTTCTACAAATTCATCACATTCTCTGCTGTTGATACTTACCCTTATAATTCTACAATTTGCAATAAGCCATATAAAATTTCTTCACTGCAGACCCTGAATGCTCACAAGTTGAGAGTATGAAAATAGCTCTTCCAGCATGTTTTTTAGGTAGTTCATGTTGTTCTCCAACACAACATTTCTGCCTATCTTCAAAGTCAAATGTAAGGAAAGCAGCTTTTACAATGTCATTCACGTGATTCAGGATGTAGTCTCTGTTGCTAGGCAGGTAAGCCAGTTTCCTCAACCTTTACCTGGTCTAATCCAACAGTAACAGCAGAATATTTTAACTCACCGTCTTCATTACATGTAGCCTGATTTTAGTCCGTTGTTCATTTTACCAGTCTTTTCTTTGTATATAACATACTTATCTCCATCAACATATCCAAAAAGATTTCTAGTGCTTACAAAACATAAATTGAGTAAATTTTTCTCCATCCTTCAGATGATGTCATGAACCCAATTAACCTTCCATGCAAAAAGGAGGGAAAAAATCATTCTGGACTTCAAGTATTATTTGAGTTTCCGTTTCTGGCTGGACAGAGTAGTCTCATTATTTCAACAGAAAGGCTTTGTTTAGCTTTGATTGTGTAGATATCCAGCTCCCCTGGCAGCTACTGTAGGACTGCTAAAATACCCCAGTATTTTAATTCCACACTTTCACAGGTATTCCCAAGTCTCTTTATAGAATTACCCAGATTGCAGCTTTCTCTAAAGATGAGGCTTTTTCCTTTCAACCTCCTTGCCACTTGTTTTTCTAATTATCTGTTAGATGTAATACAATCTACAGCCAGGCTCTGAAAAAAAAATATTAAGTGGGACAAATTTTTGGTTTTATCCTACAGGGAAATCTTTATTGATACTAAGAAATGTAATTATCCTCTCTCCAAATAGAATAATGGAATAGTTAAAAAATATAATACCATACTAATTATGACTGGAAGAAAGGAACACCAACAGGCCTGTAGGCAGCTGTAATCTAAATGTACTTCTCTAATTAAGCAGTAGTCATGGGGTTGCAGTTACTAGTCAGGTGGAAGACAGGCTACTTACACACATTAAGAAAATGGCTAGATGGATGCAATGCTTATGTATGACCTATCACACAGCCTTCTCACTGCCTGCTGCAACAACTGACAACTTGGAAGGACTAATGTTGCACTGGGAAGGAGAAAAAAGATATCTTAACCTGTTTCTTCATGTCTTTGCTAACAGAATTTATGTATATTTCTGTAGACATTTTCAAAAATACAGTAAGAATATTAGGTATACAGTTTTCAAATAAACAAAGCTTTTGTTAAGATAAAAGAAATTATGAGTATGAAAAAAAAATACAGAAAGACTTTGTACGGAACAGCAGAGAAATGCCTGGAGTGTAAAAGACAAACTGGGAAAGGAACACAAATCTGATATATTTGACTACATCAGTGAAATACCAGGAGCTGGAGGTGTTGTCTTTCTGGACTTCTGTGAAGCATTTGACATAATTCCGCACATCCTTCTCTCTAAACTGGAGGGAGATGGATTTGATGGGTAGACTGTTCAGTGGATGAGGGATTGGTTGGATGGTCGTATCCAGAGGTTAGAAGTCTATGGCTCAATGTCCAGATGGAGATCAGTGATAACTGGTGTACCTCAAGAGCTCATATCGGGACAGATTGTCTTTAATATCTTCATCAAGAAGCTATACAGTGGGCAAGTGTGCACCCTCAACAAGTTCTCAGATGACACTAAGCTGAGTGGTTTGGTTGACATGACTGAGGGACCTGGACAGACCTGAGAGGTGGGGCCATATAAACATCACAACGTTCAACAATGACAGTGCAGGGTCCTGTACCTGGCTTGGGGCAATGTCTGATATGAATTTGTTAAACCATGGGAGTACATAATCCCATAGATCAAGGACAAATGAGCAACAAATTGTTTTCAAAATTATTTTTCTATTTTATATAAAATTCTGATTTTTAGTGCAATACTTCAACTCGGAAGAAAAAGCCAGCTTCCCTAAAATCAAACTCACTTTCTTAGAAACCAAGACAAAGAATTGGTAGCGTTTCAGAGGAAAATGGATTTGCTGCTCTCAGTTCAGTGTCTTTTGACAGGGTTTTGGTGTAGTTTCTTGGCTTATTTTCACTTACAATGCACTATACCAAACAAACAGGAGGTTTGGTAGAGAATCATCTGTGGAATCCCACTTGAATTGTGCAGGGACTCATGCTGTTCAGCATATTCATAAATTATCTAGAGAAGATGATGAATTGCAGTGTAAGTCTGCTGATGGTACTAAATTAGTCCAGGTAGTGAAAATGAAACCTGAGTGCAATACTGCAGAACATTTCATGCTATTGAATGACCCGTAGGAAATGTGAAGTTGATAAGTGATGGGCGTGTGGAGGAAGCTGAGCCCCCAGTTCTACATGTGGAAGATCAGAGGATTGTTCCGGTTGGCAGGTACCTCGGGGGGCACGCAGTTCAACCTCCTGCTCAGAGCAAGGTCTGCTGTGAGATCAGAGGTCAACCATGAGATCAGTTACTCGGACTCACTACTGAGATCATCCAATCATTTTTCTTGCCTGTTAGATATTCAAGACAGGATTCACTGTTCTCTTGCTCCTCCTGGGATTCCAGGAGCGTGTTTCTTTTATCAAACAATGTTGTTATTCAAGACTAATGTGTAGTCAAAACGGTCTGAGACAGGAGTGTTTAAAGCAGGTACACTGCAACTCTTCCAAATGTTCTATAGGATGTGCGGAATTTCATGCCACTGTTTTCACACTTCTATTTGATATGAGGCAGGCTTTTGTCTTCTTTTTTGTAAAATTTTATCATTCAGTAGTATAAAGGACATATTTGCTGCTGGTTTATTTCTATGGAACACTGTTTATTAGCCCAAGCATTTCTTTTGCAAGAGCATTTGGACCCAGTACGCATGGTGCCTAAATTACTGTCAGGTCTGAAATACTAAGGTATTTTTAGGAAATCTTACCTGATGAAGTATCTGTAACTTAGATTCATAAAAGTGGAAAAGCTGAAAGGAACTTTGATATGAGTCAAAGTGAAACATTACTGTTTCTGCTTTCAGCAAAGACATGGTCATTTTCAGCATCTTCAGTGAAATCTATGCCAATTAATGCTATTGATAACCAGTTGCATAAAAATACATAAAAACAAAATTCACTCCAGACTTTATATGAAAATAAGTGACTGATGTATGTCAAATTAAAGAAATACTTCAAAATGTGGACTAAATGTTTCTTGGCAACAGAATGTTTGACTAATGCGGGGGGTGTCTATTTATGCAGTTATTAAAACAGTGCTCCTTATAAGCAGGAGGGAAAGCACTGCAATAAAACATGAAGACCACAATAATCGTTATTTAAAAGTCCCACACTCTTCTGTTGCTAAAGAAAAAACTCCAATAACTGTGAAAATACAACAGCCTTAAAATCACAGTCTATTTCCATTGAGATACAACTGCATTTGTGGCAGGTATTAAGGTGGATATTTTAAGAATTTTATTTTCTTTTAGGTTTTAGTTTAATTTGATAATTCAGTTTACAAAAATACCTCAAATAACCAACAAATATTTGCTCCACTCAGATGTAGTACAGATAACTCCTTTGTCTTCCAAATTATCTAAAGATAAGGAAACTGAATAAATCCAATATTTTCTGTTCAACATTTAATGTAAGATACATTTTTAGACTCTACACCCACAACTTACATTTAATTTCTAAGCTGAAACCAAGAAATTAGGTCATTTGCACTGTTGGAATATTTGCATTAATCCGAGAAGGTGCAGAATCACCAATAACTGACACAAACACTGGATGAAGCTCTGTTACAGGTCCAAATCCAAAACAAAACATTTTTAATGGACAACTTAATTAATTTTTAATTGCCTTAGCTCATACAGCAGAAAGACTTCAGTTCACATTTTTGTAAGACATTTTATCTACCTTGCCTTCCAGAATTCAAGGTAAAATTTTAGCCCTAGGGCACTGGGGTAGCTACCTGTGTAGAACTGCTAAAATTAGAATCGTTCTCCTAAAATGCATAATCTAAACTTACCTCCATAATAGTAAGTTTGTGTATTTCTAGCTGACTAGTTGAAATAACTTAATATGATCCAATTAAAAAAAGCTAAGAACATTCCCCTCTTTAGAGTGTTTGAATTTGGGTTAAAAAAATCAAAGCTTCCTTTGCAATGAGGTTGTGTATGATTTTAGAGTAACACTCTTCTATGGAGCTGTAAGATACATCAAAAGGTGATATGTTCCCACAAATAGTAAAAAGATGTTTTGTATACCAGGAAATAACTTTCAGCTGGGTTATACTTGTACACTGTCACTTTAATGCACTAAGGATTGGTATCTCTGAGTTTATGTAAGGAAATCTGGCCTGCACTTCTTCATATTTTTTTAGTATTTCATCACATTTGTTCTGTGCATGTTTTAATTAGGCAGGGGAAAAAAAAATATGTAAATGCATTTCTGGAGAACTTAGCAATTCAGGGCTGAAATGGAAAAGCCAGTCTTATCTAACACTACATCATAAACTCTTCTAGAGTGATACATATCTGACATAAAATATTGCAATACCTAGAAGCAGCAAGATCACTAAAAGCCAAAATTTTGATTTCATCTCTGATCTTCCTTCTTTCCCATTATAGGCTTATATTAGCCAATGTTCAGTATTATTTTGATGTATTGTAGGTATTTTTGATGCTTCGGTTGTTAAGTGACCATATGTAAGTGCACGTATATACAGCAGAACTATCCAGTCACAGATTACATGCATCAGTCATTTCAATAGCTTCACTTCCAACATGAGGAGGGAAATGAAGCCATCACAGGGAAAAGCAATAATCTGAGGTTGCAGCAAATGTTTTGCTCTAAATACATAACTTCCTTGTCATGTACACTAATCTCTTCTTTGAAAGGAGGAGGGATATTTTGCCTAGGTGTGTTACCCTCCTCCATCCCTGGGTCATTTTTCAGATGTTTCTAACCCTGCACAAAGAGCATCTGCCAGCAAGATTGTTTAAAAGTATAATGCAGTTATTTATTGGCCGATGCATATAGAGATGTCTAGGATTTAACAAGCTACTAGACCAGGGACTAATATGCACTCTGGCATGATAAGACGCCGAGAGTCTCCACTGGTCAGGCAGGCACCAGCTGGGAGCGGAAGGGCCAGTTTCCACTACCCCTGAAACAGATCCTTTTTCACTGACCCTGCTTTTTCCTCTAGGATTTTATACCATTTCGTGCTGATGTTCTTCCGCTTGAAACCTTGAGCTTCTAATCATCCAGTGCCAACAATCCTACTCTATTCACAGTTTTGCCTTTCTTATCTTGCATACCTCCACTCCACAGAGTTCCTCTCAACTTAGAAGTTTCCTTGGAGGTCGGAACCAAGGTTATGCAGCTATGCCATAGCCATTCTAAGCCCTCACAGGCTGCTGAACCCCGTGGAGAGTTAGAAGGCTGCTGCAGAAGGGATCATAGAGAGAGAGGCGCACAGGTGCCATTCAGTACATGACCAAAGACAGCAGCAAAAGCAGGACTGACCCCAAAAGCCTGTTAAAACTGCACGGATTTCCAAAGTGACTCCATTTTCATACCATCCAAATCTTCAAAACAGTCAATTCTATACAGCACTCCCCACCTTGCTATCATCTACCCCTGCACACACACTGCATCTCACTCAGAGTCAGGGAAACAGCTTACCCACAGATCCAAACCCTGGATTTTAGCATAGCAGATATCTTACTGGATTCTATTATTCCTGTTTCAAATAGTGTCATGTGCACTACAGCACCAGAGATTAAAGTCTGTATGGGAAAAAATTGTTTCATTCCTTTCATTTCAAAGAAAAGACAGAGAAAATATTTTTGTTCTATACCTCCTATATGGAAAAGCAAGATAGTTTGAAAGTAGTTACATCTTTCATCCTTCCACCTTTTTTACCTCTAATAGGAAGCAGGGACAGGAACAAATGGAAATTCTTATTTTTTTGGCAAAGTTCTCAGTCATCTCTGAGATGACTACAAATGTGGAGTTTCTTCAAGCAACATAAACACATCAGTGTATTTCTGATTAAAAATATTCTAGATAGCAGTTTATAGTCTTCTAGTTAGTTCTGCAGTGCCCAATCTTGAAAACTGATTTAAGCCTGACCATGAGTTTAATAGAGGGAAGGTGAATGAACCACATTTCCCAAATGAGTTTAAAACAATCACATTAATTCCATTAGGTAATTTTTATGTTGATTCACCATAGTCAATACAGGTGAAAAATGAACACTACATCCCAGATACATTTGCTCGTCTAACTTTAAGAGTACGAATGCTGTCCAGAGACTGAGGGAAATTCATGCAGCTATTGTAGAGTTAAATTATGCTCACTAGACAGGAAAAAAATTTTGCTTCTTTCAGGAGTATCTAAGGCCACAAATGAACTACTACAACAGACCAATTAATTTTCCATATTTTCTCCCTTCCCAGTTTTAGCAAATGCCAGACTCTTCAGACAAAGACAACTGTACAGACAGTACTTTCCCAGGGGAAGATAGCAACTTTAGTTCATGTGTTTAGCTCTTTTTATAGGCAATCAAATAATTATTGTATTACACTTTATTTTATGTACACCCAGTTAGGGTTGGTTTAGACATGAGTAAGTGTTTATTGACTAAATCAATAGTCTTATCCATGTTACAGAGCACATAAAATAGTTACAAGAATAAAATCAGTTGTTACATTAACCACTTGCAAAGAATTCTCAGGCTAAAATTTAAACTAATATTGCCTCATTAGGTTATATTCTGATTAAGAAAAAGACAGGAACAGAAGGAAGTAATTTTTTAGAAAAAAATTGTCTTCTGTTTCCTTTCCCCACTTTAGATTAATTAGAATTTACCACTAAAAGACCCAGACAGTACAATTAAGTTTTACAGCAACCATATTAAGCGTTTTAAAAACTGAGCTTTGACATCCCCATAAATCCCAGGGGTACTTACAATCAAATTAAGCTTTGTCATCTGAAATAACAGAATGAGATACAAAATACACCACACACTCTCTGGTACAAGAATCCGACTAATCAAGAGGGTGACCTAGCATATTGCTACTTCAAAAATACAGCAGCGGTACAGCACTACTCTATTTCCATATATCTGGAAACACCTCTCTACAGAAAATGTATACCTGTAAAACTTATTTAACATGCCTTCTCCTTGACATCACCACTGAGCTAGAGCAGAATCAACACTGCATGACAAATAAGTTATAGAGTGGATTTTCTGTCTTGTCCCCTTCCAGTTGTAGCATGTCCAAGAAATGGCCAAGTTGTTTCCACATGTATTGGGTGCTAAATAGAATGTAAATAATTTCCCTCCTCCGCTGTTCTATTCTGAACTCATTGCCAAAAGCCTGCATTGTATTTTTAGCTGACAGCTCTGCTCTTCATGAATACAATCATTATAATACCACTGTATTTCACAGACAATATCCAAATTAATAACTTGTTAACAGAATTGTTTTAGCAACTTGGTAAATTATTTGGCTCAGCTATTTTTCTGAGAGAGTCTTTTGGTTAAACACTGGGTCGTTGACCAGACCAGATGAGAAAAGTCTGTTTCATTGCTTCTGCTTCATACGTACCGGGCTATAACCTCTCTGAAATAAATTCATGAGGGTGCTGGAGTGTATACTGGCCTCTATAGCAGAAAATTCATTAAGAATTTTTTTTAAGTGTCCATGAGACATGTTAAATTCATTAACCCAAAACGATGAATCCAAGGCAGCCAATAGGAAGCACTCTAAGTTCATGTAAAAGCCCACTCCCCTTTGGGAATTAGGTGATTTCATCTAGCGGTAGAAACCTTTGCATTTTCCTCCACAAAGAAAGGAAGAAAAATCAGATATTTCACTCAAACTATAACAACAAAAAGATTGTGGGGATAGTGTGGCCCCAAACAGCATTCATCACTTCCAAACATGAAAGCTAGAGCTGCTCCTTTGTCTGATGAGGAATTACATACCTCACAGGAGAGTAACGTACCTTCCAGGTTAAATTATTTAGAAGTAGAGAATTTTGGGATGAATACTCTCCTGTTATTCAATTCATGTTTTCTAGTGATTAAGCCATTCAGTTAATATTAGCTTAGGCATAGAGGAGTGTAAATGTATATTTATTAAGCATGGTATACCTGTGCTGACCTGCTCATCTCAAGCGACTGTGAGGCATGTCTCAGTATGCCCAGAAATTAAGCTTCTGGACAAATGTACAAACATTGTAAAGTGACTCCTGCAGTGAATTCTGCAACCTTGAGACAAAGCAACTGTTCTGGATTAGAAAAACTAAACAGAGCTTTGGAGAGACAGACTGCATATTGAACAATCTCCAAGAAAGCAGTCAGGTGTTCTAAGTGCTATTTAAATCCTATTTAAGCAATTTCATTTTGATCTGGTTAGCTGGTTGGTTTCTTGTCTTCATTTTATTTTGGGTTTTATTTTGAGAGGGGCAGTGGAGAACTGCTGCTTGTTTGCTGATTTTTAAAAATTACTGTTGTACATGTATTCTTGCGATATTAGGCGTGGAATATTTCTAGAAAATCAAGTGAATCATTTCCAAACTTTTGGCACTCTGCAATCTCACATGTGCTTATGTCCAAAAGCCCAACTCATCTGTCATTCCAGGTACTTTACTTTCGTCTTCAGGTTATCAGAAAATAAGCACTCAAATCCTGTATTCCTTGAACATTAGTTTGCTATGCATGCTTCAGAAACAACAACTTATTGAAGTTGGTTTTGCTGCCAATGCAAAACAAATGAACCAGGGCACAGCAAATGAAGATTAGTTGCCTAAGAGCTGGTAATGTAGATGTCCCAAAAAAAGTTCTTAAAAAAGGACATTTTCTTGCAATTTGGATGCTAAATATTTTAAAGACAGGCTGTTGTAAAGAACCTTTTCCAGAGCTGACAGTGGGTGAGCAAAGTGCTGGAGAAACATAGCAGAGATTCAGTGTGTTTTGCTCCTCACAATGACATTACAGTCCAGACTTATGCAGATACCTGACTGTGGTATGAAGACATATTTCCCCACTTCCATAATTTTGAGCACAGTTTGACCCAGGCAGCTCCCATGTTAACAAAACATCAGCAGAACACACTGATAATTGGTTGTTTTGTTTTGTTTTATTTTTTTAATGTAGTGTAATTTCTGTTTTGACAAATAAAATATAGAATACATGCATACCTGCTTTCACTCAGGTTAGTATGAGTTCTTGACACTTCACAGATTACGGACTGTTTTAAACAGTTAATACCCATCACCCCTGAAATTATATATGTCTTATGGCATCTGACACATCCCGCGTGCTTTGCAGAAGCTTTTTTCATTTCTGTAGCGTCTGCAATGGATGGAAATATACAATCAGCAATACAGCATCTTCAAAAGAGCCATAAACAGGCACTTAGGAACTCAATGAAAGATTATACCACTTTCAGGTGGACAGAATGCTTAACTCCATTAGTGCTACAGGGTGAATAAATCTTCCTACATCACATTTCAAATGTACTGCAACCAGTTAGGATAGTACCTTGTAGCTCAATACATCTTTACTTTTCTACAGTCCTAAAGATTTGTAAAAAAAAATTCTGATAGCCTGTAATTGAAATGACTTATTGTGCTATAGTAACGCCTAACTCAGTTTTGTGGAAATAAAAGTGATTAAAACATATCCAGTCAGGTGGGGGTTTTATAGAAAATAACTGTGAAATAAGTCTAAGGGTTTTTCTGAACTACAGCAGGAAAGTGAGAGACTATGTGAACCAGCCAACTGGAACTGAGAAAGGAATAAGATACATTCATTTTCAGTCAGGTCCCTATTGTGGCAACATCTTGTTACTTTAATAGTTCACCTGAATGATAATATCACCAAGCCCACACTGAAAAGGATGAATTTGATCCCTAGTGTAACATCTAGCTAGATCCATCTAGCCAGCACATTTCAAAACCATTTCTGATTATTTGATTGTTCAGTTTATTTCCACATCTCTAACATCACACAGATGCTACCCTAGTATCACAGAAATTACTGAATGCTTTCAGCAGTATCTCCAGGATTTATCATGTGCTCACATTTATGTTAGTTATTATGGGTTCCTGACTGAAATAAAAAAGCAGATCACATCTGCTTTTTTTTACATCTGTACCAGACTGCAAAGGAAGAAAGTTTGGCATTAAGAAAGCCTAAGATTTCTGACAAAAAAAACCCCAAAAACAACACAACAACAAAAAACCAACAACAACAAAAAAAAAACCAAACAAAGAAACTGCAGAAAACCAGAAACCAAAACAAAACAAAATGCTCAAAAATTTATCAATTTCGGCATTCAATACTGCATTTTTGTGAGGTTTAGAAACGTTTATTATATCCACTGTCTCTTGTCTCTTGCCATCAGTGAAGGATCAACTTCTAAGACATATCAGGACACTGTACTATCCTGCTCAAAACAGAAACAGACTAAATCCATTGCTGTTCTCAGCCTGACTTCCACTAGTTTTGAGATCTTCCCAGTAAGGTTACTGGAATGTACTGTGCGCAGGCTTTTTATCAACAAAGTTCTTTAATCGTATGTTGAGATGGACTGGGTGCTGTGTTGGTTAAAATGCTACTGCTTGATTTGTTATAATTTTGCTTTTTATAAGTAAAAGTTTAATCCTTGTCAAGCATACTGGGTCTGGCTGGGATGGAGTTCATTTTTTTCATAGCACTCTATATGGCACTTTTAATTTTAAATTTGTGACTATAACAGCATTGATAATACCCCAAAGTCCTAGCTATTGCAGAGCTAATGTTGATGCTCACACAGCATCAAGGCCGCCTGCCCATACAGAGAGTAGGCTAGTGGTGGGGAAGAGGTTGGGTGGAGACAGAGCTGGGAGAGCTGAGCTAGACTGACCAAAGAGCTACTCCATGCTCTGTAATGTGCCGTCCAGCAATAAAATGGGGGTAGTGAGCGAGTAGCTGGTGCGTGCCTAGCTCTGACTGGGGTTGAACACAATGCAAATGGCCTTAATCTTTGCCCTATATTACATATCCTTGTATTTCAGCAGAGATGTTTACCAGGAAGATTTTATCCTTGGATTACATTATATCCTACCCAAAACTCTGAAATTCTCAATTACATAGTGGTAGACATATCACTTTACACATTAAGACCAGAAATGAAAAAGACAGGGAAATATACAGGAAGGTGAGATACACACAGATTAGATACCTGATACTGTCAAAGTGAAATCCTACCATCCTTAAAGCTAATGACAACATTCGGATGGAGTCAAATAAAGCCAGTATTTCAGCTATGAAATTTCCCATCATTCTTATAATTCTATTCAAATACTATTAGAAGCAGACAAATAGGGTGGAAATGTCATGTGTACTAAATGCTAATTCCGGTGTCCTGGAGAAGTGAGAACAAGTAATTGTCTTGATTTCCAAGATGCATAGTAGCCTTGGCAATATTGGGATTTAGCAATATTGCCTGACATATGAAAGGAAACAGAAAAGTATCTAATCAAGGCATAAATATTCAAAGCAGAACTAGCATCAAAATAGGACATTTTCATGTTGTATTTAAATACTATTGTGTAAGTATTGTATAAGGAGGCCTTGGTGGCAGCTGAAGTACTGGAAATTATTTTCTTTGCTTGTGGAGGTAGGGCTTCATTCAGCCTGCCCATTCTCCCCATGATTTTTCTGGTCTTATAACTGGAGGTGCACAAATTACTGTGCTGCAAAGGTAGTGATAGTTTCAGGGCAAGATTTCTTTAGTTTATTATTTATAGTTTGCACTGTGGGCCAGGAGAGAGAAGGAAAAAGAACTTGCATACTAAAATCAATACAAATAATAATAGCCTCTTACAAGACAAGCCTCAGGGGCTGAATATCTCTGGGTTCCTTTTTTTACATAAATGATCTCAGTGGATTATTGCTTCAATGTTTTGTGCTGTCAGTCACAGTCAGCTACCAGCTCTCTTTTTGGTCCCATGGAAATCTTCTCACTTCTATGTGCCAAAATAAAAAGAAATTACATAGCAGCAGGTAGCCCATGGTGGCTTTCCTGAATGTCTTCAGCAGAACAGCATTACAACAGAAGCAGTAATCCATGCTGTTCATGCCTCTTTTTCAGACACACACCCTGTCAGTCAATGCTGAAGTGGCCAAATGTGTTCCCACATTATACCTAAATTTTCTCATTGCAGAGCAACTTGGGGCTGGGGGTCAATTATTTGTCTTGTTTTATTTTGACCTATTTTTAGCAAGGAAAACATGCCAAAAAACAAAAAAATACTCAATTGGGTCACAAGAACATTCATATTTGATAACTTTGCTGTCAGTTTAATAGGAATGTGCATCAGGATTCTGCAGGATTGATATTAGGTAAACCAAAGACATTCAGGTATCTCAGTATTTTCAATGTGTGCATATAATACTACTACTTGATGTCTATATTTTTCCATAAATTTCTTTTTCCTAAGCAACCCACTTACTCCTCTTATGCTACTTACTACTGTATTATGTACTGAGAAAAACAGGCAATTTTTCATAATTCTTTTGGCATCATCATAATAGTTTTTTCTTATTAGTCATCTTCATGTATCTACATAAATATTCAGTGAAAATACATCCACATTATTTTTAAATGTTTATAATTTTTATAATTGTGTAATTATATTCAGAGGGTACAATCTCAGCCATAAAATGAATTATATACCTTTTTAAAAATAGATTATCATAATCCTGTTTAATGAATTATGCAGTGGTTATAGAGAATATATTACAGTCTCTGTATCTCTGCATTTTTATTTAACAATTTTAATAAAACAATAACATTTTTTGTAACCACAGGCCTATTTTCATCGAATACCTTTTCATTTTTTGGTTCCCTTTTATACTCAGAAAACTTAAGAACATAGGAGGGAAATTAATTAAGATGTGTGTATTTCCTGGATCTTAGAAAGAAGATGAGCAATTGGCATTTGACTCATTTTTGACAATTAAAATGGTTTTTTCACTCTAGGAATCTTTTTATGGTAACTATGGCAGCTTATTGCAAATGTTTTGGGTCATATGCAACAGTGACAGTCTTACAAAACTGTCTCAGAAAAAAATGGTCAGAAAGTAGAGGCTTTGACCAACATGAGAAAGGTTGCTGAAAAAACCCCAGTCTTAGTGTATCACCCACCTGTGTGTACCAACACAATATTAATTCTTTAAGATCACATCAGCTGAAGAAGTGCAGGAATATACTGCCGGAAGCTATACAGTGAAACTAAAAAGTAGGCAATAGACTGGCATCTCAAAGACAATTTGGTGCTTTTGCCTCGGTCCTCAAACCTATACTAATGCCAATGGAAATTGCAAGCAGTACTTTAAAAATAAAACCAAAAGTCTTAAAGCAACAGAGATCCTGAGTGTGTTTCAAGCTCAAAGGATAGGAAAACAGGAGTTCTAGCCCATAATGCTGGAGTGTTGAAAGATCAGTATTTTCCTTTCTTTCTTAAAATAGTCTTGTGTAGTGCTAGGAAAAGAAAAATTCAAAAAAGAACCTTCTGATCATTGCTATGTGACAGACTGTGCTGATTGATGTTTACGTCCAGCATCTAATTTGGCAGAAGAGTATGTGACTTTGGAAACACATGATGCTTTTTCTGTGAAAATTATTATCATAACTCTTAATGCAAAATTTATTTTTCCTTGGTATTTAGTGTCTCTTCCATTTACCAAACTGTTCTTCCTTGTGCACACTCTTCTATGCTACATTTAGAAGTCATGTCAGACTTCCTGCATTGTTTATTCTAATCACAGTTACTGATGTCACAAACCTTTTCTGTGCAGCACAGTTTGTATTTTATGGTTGTACATTATGTCAAATTGTTAATACTTTGTATTTCTTTGCGTTTATGAGAAATCTAATTTGTGATGCTCTGCACAATATTATGGAAGTTGTAAGTGTAGGCCAGTTGAAGGTAAATGTTGTTTTCCTCTGTCTTAATGGTAATTTTAAAAGCAGGAAAAATAGCATTAATTCTCTAATATTTTCAGCCAAGGTAAAACTAATGACCATTTTTCTAACTTAATTGAAGTGTGAGTTAATTGCCTTTCTTTTCATTTAATACCCTTACTTACATCTTTATCATAATGAAGATTTTATTCTAGTGCTTTTTTAGCCTTTAAACAAAAACTAATATTAACTTATCTTGTCCAAGGATCAGAATAGAAAATGTCAAAATCTCTTCTATTACAGTTATATCGCTATTATTTTTTGTACTTACTTTAATTTTTTAATTTTGTTTGTATTCTCACCGGTAAGTTGGTATAATTATGTCTTCTCACACTGTCACCCCATTTTCTAAATGTGTAACACTTCAAACTTTGTCAGATGGGAATTTAGGAGCAGCACAGGAACAAGACTTTCACCCCACTGACTGAGAAGACCTTTCCAAGGATGGTAGAGCTGAAGTTTCTAATTTATCGCATGCACAGATGTTTACACATATGATCCATTCAGAAGCACAGTCCCACTAGTCAAGGCCTCCACTCTGTGTCTGGCACCATGGATGTGGGGGTCATCTGTAGAGGTATCTCAGACCACCCAGAGCTATTCTTTCTCCTGTTTCACCTTAGAGGTATACAACACCCTCCAAAAACCTGAAATATTCTCAGAAAACTAAAACTGTCACTTTTATGTGCGAAGTGGTGTGGCAGTAGCAGTGCTGGTGGTAGTGGCAGTGTCTGTGAGAGGTGACATCCCCAACTCCAGGACTGCTGGCAACATTGACAGTTTCCAGGAATCAGCACTGAACAATGAAGAGACAGCATATTTTAATATAAAAATATGCAAAGTATGTATATGTAAAATAGGATGCAAAACATTTTTATTGTCTTCTCTTGAAGACTTTAAGATATGAGTATTTCCAAATTTGTCAGAGGTAGATAAATAGTAGGACTGGAACACTTTAAATGAGGCCTCTCAGTAACCTCATGCAGCTAATTCTCTTTATTTTGTTTGTGCAGCTTACACATGCATGGAACTGAAAATGGTAGCTGTCTCTTCAGCTCCTTTTTTTCCTGATATCTAAGACACCGAGCTCCTTACCACTAATAAAGTGAGTAGCATTTTTATCTAGTCAGCACTAAAGAAAAGTAAACAAATATTAGACAAACCGCCTCCATTAGGTCGTGCCTTTTAACTGGCCTGCCTGCATGTTTTCCCCTTGGCTCACTATCTCTGTCCTACTTTTCTCAATGAATTATTTCAGATAAGATTATAAGCCCTTAGAGAATTTATCTTCATTTCCACAACACATCTGATGTAATGAATCTCTAACCCTAACTACAGCTGTTTATTATTATTTATAAATAAAACAATAGCTTTAAGTTTATACATTCAGTTTAACTAACTAAAGGCAGCTTTAGCACTCTGTCTCTATATAGCATCTCTTTATTTTCACTCATTTTTCATAATCCTTAAAGCAAGTCTTATGGCATGTGGGAGCAAAGTTAAACAAGAAGAAAAAGTAATGAAAGAAACCTCACCTGAGCTATCCCAAGTTGACATTTTTTATGATAGTTACTTGTGGTTACAAAGAGCTGTTTGTAAAAAGACAGTTTAGTGTTACTGGAAGTTCCATGATGAATGTAAAATTCTAACTTGCTAGTATTTGGATCCTGTGTGCTGTACCTCAGATCTGATGGTGTCTGGCCCTAGGTCTGATTCAAACTTCTGTGTTGAAGCATACAAGAATTTTATACCATTCATCTTGGGTTTTCTAAACACCATACCTCCAAAATACATTTTGAAGTTTTCTTTAAGATTCTCTCATAATTTTCACTTTCGTATTAAAATTTTGTACCCCAGACATGAAAAATGATACTTAAAAATGCATAAACAAGGAAAACCTTTGTCTAATCATGATCTAATATGAATTATTTAATATAAATTTATATACTTAACATTAAAAAATTAAGATTTACATTGAATAAGTAATATGATATGCTCTTTTGATCTGAGTTTAAAAAAAAAAAAACCGACAACCAAAAACCAAAACAAAAACAGAAGACTTAGAAATACGGCTCTAAAGTGGAATTTCTGGATTTCTCCCCATAAGAACATTTCACTAGGTTTGCTATTTTTGCGATAGAAACAATTAACAGCATATAAAAAGCTTAGTTTTCTTGCTGCACCACCTTACCTCCAAGTGTCAATGGTATCCATAGCTAATTTGAGCCTGTCTGAAAAGCTATATACCGAATTCCTTCTAAATGATAAAATGTCACTTATCATGACTTCGGAGACTGCTAACAAAGAAATGTTAACAATTCTTTCTCATGCATCTCTCAGCCTTTGTGAGCTGCTGAATGCAGAGGAAGATGAATGCTAGAAACAGGAGCTGGAATTTACATCTCTTAAAATAACAATGATGAAAAAAAGGCTAAATCAGCCACTGAAACTGTTGGTTTTGGTTTCTCTGCAGGCTTTTCTCAGCCTCGCAAATTTTGAAGTTCATCCATGATCTGATTAGAAAGATGCAGACATGCTAATGACAACTGCTTTTTAAACTCCTAGCAGGAATTCCTCAGCGCACATTTATGACATCCTGTGTAACACGTGGAACTTAGGGAAGATAAATTGCAATAATGAACTACTTTATTTCTCACGTACATTTTTTCCTGTACTGTTGGTTTTTTCCTCTTTAGCACAGTTTATTTCCTGTAAGAAGTGCTACTCTTATTCGAGCATCATATAAACCATATAAAGCATATTC
Source organism: Platysteira castanea (assembly GCA_013397175.1). NCBI lineage: Eukaryota > Metazoa > Chordata > Aves > Passeriformes > Platysteira > Platysteira castanea. The sequence continues at coordinate 52,133 of VYXC01012583.1, read as the reverse complement.
TGTTTCAGGATAAAATTTCAAAATCAGTAATTTGTTGGAAAACATCATTTATTAGCTATTATTTCATTGTAATAATTGCTAAGCAATTGTGATCTAAAAATGTCTTTGAATTTTAATTCAGAATATAGTAAAAAGCATGCAAAACATTCTAACACATCACTTTTAGCACAGTCTTTATGGTTTATTAATCTTTATGGTTTATTGTTAGTCCTAAAACTAACAATCTTTGTGGCTAAAGCTCATTTGGAAGTTTTGTTTCTGTGATCTCTGCCCCTTCTACTATTCAAATTACAAATAAAAGCAATCTATGTGTGTGTGTCTGTGTATGCAGCTTTTGCTGAGAATTAAAGCACTATGAAACTCTAAAAAAATACTCCAGCATAATTAAGAGAGTTATATTTATCCGTATTACAGACAATTTTAAGACAACCAGCACATTTGGAAAAAAAAGAAAAAATAATTAATTAGAATGCAGTGGATATCATACCTGTAAAGGCAAAATAATAATTTAAAATAATAAAGTGGAATTAATTTTCACTATTTGTAAGCATTTATCTCGAAGACAGTGTACCTATATTGAAAATGAAGGTAGAAAAATCTTTTAAGTTCTATATTGTGTCACCCCAAGCTCTATCATTATAAAATCTTTTGATCTCTCTTTCAAAAATACCAGTGCTAATGAAGGAGGGTATAGTTTTGCTCAAGAAGCAGAGCTGTGTTAATAAACTGAAATACTAGCTCATGTCCACAAGCTCTCTGTGAGGTCAGAACAGCTTAAATACCTAAGCTATTCTCAGACAAAACCCCATTTCTCTTGAACCCACCTGCTTTTACAACGTCATCTATATTTTCTTACCAAAACATCAGATCTATTACCAGTGATAACAAAACAATTTTCCTTCCCTTTGTTTAGGAAAAAACTTTATAAGTAGTAGAATCATAGAATAATATTAAAAAAACCAACAACAACAACAACAAAGCAAGTGGCTTTAAACAGGGATTGACAAAGTAATTTGTACATCAGAATGAATGTTGGATGAGTATTCGGCATTATTACTGGGTATTCAAATGAGAAAAACTCTACAGATAAGAAGGCGCTAAAACTCTTTATTTTTTAAACTATTGTGTCTGAAAAACTTCTGATGAAATGGGAAAGATGAGAACAAGAGAACAGCAAAAAAAGTTTTAAAAAATAAAAAACCTGTAAATACTATAATTCTATAGTTATCCGTATGCAGTAAATCTGTTAAATCTGAACCGTGTCCCTGTACAGTACCTGAAATAATTTCTACAGCAACTAATTTCTTTATCACTTTCATAGAATCATAGAATCATTAAGGTTGGAAAAGATCTGAGATTATCAAGTCCAACTGTCAACCGAGCACCACCACCATGTTCAGCACTAAACCATGTCCTCATGTGCCATACTCACACATTTTTTGAACACTTCAGGGATACTGACTCCAGCACTTACTTCCAACTTACTTCCCTGGGCAGCCAGTTCCCATGCTAGAAAAACCCCTTCTGAAAAGAAAATTTTCCTAATGTCCAATCTGAATCTCCTCAGGGGACACCTGAGACCATTTTCTCTCATCCTGTCACTTGTTTTCTAGGAGAAGAGATTGACCTCAACCTCATTATAATCTCATCTCAGGAAGTTGTAGAGAGTGGTAAGATCCCTCCAAGTCTCCTTTTCTCCAGGGTAAAAACCCCAGGTGCCTCAGCCGCTCTTCATCAGACTCGTGTTCCAGACCCTTCACCTGTAATGATAAGAGCCCAAAACACAGCTAATAGACTTACAACTATGGTTTGTCAGCTATGCTTTCAAATTACCATAGTCACTAGATACTAAGTATAAATTCAATCTATATCAAAATTAATTTAAAACAAAATGTGCAACTGTGTCAGTAAGGACACAATAAAGGAAACTCTCACACCTGCTAGGTTCAGCAGAAAGAGGGAAAAGGAGAGACTTTATTTACATTTCTCATACTTTATAGGGTTCTCAGTTCCACAAGGGATTGGAGGACATGTCACTTCCTCCTCAATCCCACTGGAGAAAAAGGATGCTCATCAAACTTTCTCTTATCACAAAAGGAATGAAAACCAGAAGATATGGTTAAATAAACATCGGCCATTGTTTATATGAAAGTGTGTGAAAATCTGACTCCAAATATGTAAATTATCAGAAGGCTAAGAAAAACCAGGGCGACATGCAACAAGTTACATAGAGTGCTAACTAGATTGCAAATATGAAGATAGGACATTTTGAACAATACTGCAGATAAAACTAGACAGCAAAAGAAAAGGGTGATTTAACAATATGTGAATTTATACTTCCTGTACTTCATACAAAAACAAACCCAAAATGCAAAAAAAATTCAAACAAACAAACAAACAAAAAAGGGTGACAGTAGAGCAAATATCCTGCCAATGATTGCTATTCTCAATTTTCAGATATTATCATGCATGACTATCATATGTATTGTCTTCCTCACTTTCTTCTCAGCACTGCGTTTCTTTTCTTCTCCCACCAGACTTAATCTTCCATCATTTTTTTACTCTTGTTATTTTTCTAAAATATTTATTTTGTAAAATTCATTAAAAAGTTAATTTTGACTGCTCTCTGTAATAAAATATTTACAATTTACCTCTTTATTAAAATATTTTCTCTTCATAAATTAATGGTGCGGCATTGAGAGCTTATTGATGATGACGATAGGGTTGAGCGCATATGGGTAAGGATCAGGGAAATCTAACAAGGCAAGGATCATGGTGGGAGTCTGTTACACACCATCCAGACAGGACAAAGAGGAAGATGAAGTTTTCTATAAGCAGCTGGAACCTCCACCCCTTGTTGCCTTGGGAGATTTCAGTTTACCAGACGTCTGCTGGAAATACAGTATGGCAGAGAGGAAAAAATCTAGAAGGTTTCTGGAGCATGTGGAAGAGAACTTCCTGACACAGCTGGTGGGAGAGCCAACTAGGCAAGGTGCCCACTGCACCTGGTGTTTGTCAACAGAAAAGGGCTGGAGAGAGACGTGGTCGTTGGAGACCATCTTGGGCATGGGATGATGCAGCTTTTGATCTTTGGAGAAGGGGCTCAGCAGAACTGCTGCCTTGGACTGCCAGGGGACAGACTTTGGCCCTTTTAGGACACTGGTTGACAGAATCCCTTGGGAGGTAGTCCTGAAGGGCAAAGGAGTCCAGGAAGGCTGGATACCGTTCAAGAAGGAAATCTTGAAGGCAGAGGATCAGGCCATTCCTATGTGCAGAAAGACAAACCAGTCAGGAAGGTCAATCTGGCAGAACAGAGAGCTCTGGCTGGAACTTAGGGGAAGAAAGGAGAGCTTACAGTCTTTGGAAGATGGGGCAGGCAACTCAGGAAGACTACAAGAATGTCATGAGGTTATACAGGGAAAAGAAGAGCGGCTACCTGCTCAGGATAGCAGTGCATGAGATTTTAAAAGGAAAAAAGAATTTTTAAATAATAGCCAAATGACAATCAAATTTGCTTATAAACCACACTAATGAGCATAATATAGAAATTTTATTAGACAGATCAAATATGGACTAAAATATGTCATTTTTCAAATGTAACATTATTAGGGATTTTATGGCTAGAACTTCCAACTTTTATCAAATGTTCCAAATCCTCTTACAGCAAGAGGTCATTTTGATTCCAGCTGGATAATCAAGCAGAAATAATCTTTAAGCATTCTCTTGTCCTAATAGTATGCAGCTCTATTAACTCAGAAATGTTATTTTCTCACTGAAATTTATTCCATTTCCTGAAATATTGTTCTTCTCTTGCTTGTTTTCCTTCTGTTTTCTTGCATTTATAAACATAGGTTTGTTTTTCCTACAATCAGTTTCTCATTTGTCGAACAAAAGCCATTGTCCATACTCTGTCCGTTGTGCCGTTTCTGCCTATTAGTTAGATATGCAAAATGAAGATAAATTGTCCCCATTCCAGAATGGCTTGAGTTTTAAGAGCTTAGCTTCTTTTTGTTAGGAACTTAACTTTTGATCATTAATTATTAATAAAATTCTGTAAACATCCTACAAATTATAAATGTGATCAATAAACCTTTACATGTATTTTAGGAGAAAAGGTGAACTTTATGAGAGTAAAACTTTGGGAAACTACTTGTAGCCTCTATTAGCCAGAGAGTACAAAGTGATCTAGCTCAGAGCACTGATAAATGATTATTTTCAATGCTGTTTTTCCTAAAAAGTTAGCGCATTAAAAGTTTATGGCAAGTAAGATTGCTTAGCATATCAGGATACTGTTTACCCTTAATACATTCATGGAGGCTACTTGAAGGACACTTTCAGTGCATGGGCCTGTATACATAATACAGCTTTTTATTGTTGACAGAGTCCAGAGCCCTGCAAGTATTTTTACAGTACATTATTTTTTAGAACCAATAAATTACCCATCTGAACTATGCAAGTTTAAATGTGATGACTTTTTTTCAGGCTTGACTATGACACTATTACAATGAATTATGGATTTTAGTGGTTATCTAGTTTTGATGTGGTGCAATAAATCATGATCATTTATGATTGGTTCTGAACTTCATACAAGTTTTTTTCATATAGTCTGTCCTACACTTGTAAGTTTCCTCAGGTACCCTTTTAAAGATATCAGACAATTTCAAGATAGCATTAGACTGATTTAAAATTCTTTTAATAAATTTAAACATATTTTCATACCTCTTTTCTATTCCATACACAATTATAAAGCTCCACAAATAAAGAGTGAACACAAAATTCCTAAGTTTTTGTTAAAGGACAGAACACAGATATTTAAAAAGATAAAAATTTAAGAAAAAAGTGCCAATATGCTCCAGTTACACAGACTGAATTAGCAGCTATTAGCAGATGATTCATCTAACAGCAGCCTCCAGATTTAAAAAAAACAACAAACCAAACCAAAAAAAGACAAGACATCTTTAGGCCATATGTGAGATATGTGAGTGCAGCTATACTCCATACCACAAACATACCCCACCAAAAAAAAGAAAAAGTCTTCTTAATCTCCCCTTCTCTAACGCAGTCTGTCATGTTTTCTATATCCACTATGCTATCCAGAAATGGCATTACTGCATTAGAAGTTCAGCCAGTTCCTCAGTGGAACTAAGATTTTACCCTAACTCCCTTTCGCTGTGGTTAATTATTCTCCTATTCTATTATCTAACTCTGAATTTCTAATTTTTTACCTTTTTTTTCCTCCTGACCACATATATTACTTCTGTCTAGCAGGATGTACCTTTCTTTACTTTCATTTTTCTAATTTCTCTACATCTTCATGTATTATACTGTGGTTTTTTTATGTATTATGTATTACTAATGGACTAGGCACTTCTCTCTCCAGAACACTGAAGTTAGATTTAAGGGATATACGTGGTCACTACATTTGATGAAAGAATAATTTATTTTTTTTTATTATCAGTTCAACACTTAAGTATTTATAAAAAAAGAATAAAAGATGTTAAGTAATTTTTTACTTAGCCCCTGAACATGAGTGAACCTCAAATCCTGTGTTAATTTTTGGGCCCCTTACTACAACAAAGACATTGAAGTGCTGGAGATGTCTAAAGAAGGGCAGCAGAGCTGGTGAAACATCTAGAGATCAAGTCCTATAAGGAGCAGCTGAAGGAGCTGGAGTTGTTTAGCCTGGGGAAAAGGAGGCTGAGGGGAGACCTTGTGGCTCTCTGTAACTACTTGATTGAAGGCTGTAGCAAGGTAGGGCTCAGTCTTTATTCCTAAGTAACAAGTTATAGGATAGGAAAACTGGCCTCAGGTTGATCCAGGGGTGCAGATATCCAGACTGATTATTAGGAAAAATTTCTTCACCAAAAGAGTTGTTAAGCAGTGGGACAGGATGGCCAGGAAAGTGGTAAAGTCACCATAGCTGAAGGTATTTAAAGGATGTGTAGATGTAGCACTTGGGGACATAGTTTAGTTTGAAGATGGAAGTGTTTGGTTAATAGTTGGACTCGGTGATCTTAGAGTTCTTTTTCAACCTTGATGATTCTATGAGTCTGTGATCCCTAACTCAGTGAATCTAAGCTTCTTTCACATTTCCTTAGTATGATTGCCCTAATAATCACAGTCGGGTTTTACACTCCAGAAAATGTGTAAGTTGTAGATATGCCTGGATTTAACATCAAAGGCAGAGGAGGGAAATATAAATCTCCTAAATGCTTCAAGTACACATACAGGTTTTTTTCCACCACTACTAAGTTTTGTTCAAAAACTTCATGTTGGTATCATTCTGAATTTTTAACTGTACTGTGATTTAAAGTTGCATTTAATGTATTTTCTCACAGTAGCAGAAGTACCAATCCACAGTTCTCACCTGTCTTTAGTCCTCCTATCCTTCAATTATTCACTAACCATCATTTAAAAAAGGTTTATTTTATTAAAGAATCTCAAGAAAAATCCTCAAGAAAAACCAGGAATTACTTTAAAGTTCATCTCAAAGATCCAGCTGGGTCAGAAATAGATGTTGAACAGCAAATGTCTATTCTCCTTAGATACACATTAGCCCTTATTCTTTAATATTCCATCATATAATAGCAATGCTCCTCTATATTGCCTCTTACCTTAACTTCCCTTACCTTTGTAAAGCAGTGACACTGCTTGACCACTTCCCCCTTGAAACCAAGCAGAGGATGACTCTTACCAGAACGGAGCAGAACAGTATCAGTCCTGCTGTGCAACATTCTCAGCTGGGAGTCAGAAACAGTATGAGGAAAATAAGCATGTGCAGAGCTCACACCCGTTTGAGCTGCAATGCAGAAATTTAAAAGATGGCTTTCTACCTGGAGCATATTTCCCGGCAGCGTAGGAGAAGTACCAGCACAATTAAGCACATTCTCTACTCTGACACATTCCACTGCTGAATTCTTAGCACAAAACCACCAAGAAAACAAAACGTACTGGAAGGAAAACTCATCCAAGCAGTCTCCCATCTCAGCAGAAAGACAGTCAATATGACCACTGCCTCCAACCTGCAAGTGATGCCTGACTGCAGTGTTTGTTATGTTAAACCATCTGGCTGCAGGGAATAATCTCTTCTGAGAGATAGGGAAGGCTGTGAACTTCTACTTCCTAGTCAGCCTGGTGTTTGCTCCTTCCCACCTGGAACAGAAGACTCGCCAGAGACCCAGCTGCTACCTATCAGACATAGGCTAAGAAGCCAAGTCAAACACTCAGTGGGAGTGGATGAATCTACTGTAATTACTGGCAAACTAGTCAGCCTTTCACCTGTGTAGGCTTGAAGTCTGTTGGTAGTTCAACACTCCTGGGTTCAAGCCTGAGGAATTTAATATTTCTTTTAAATTCATAAGTGCCTGAATAGTTACTGGACAGTTTAGTTGTGGTTTAGATTATTCAATGATATTTTCTCTTACAGAATCTGCAAAATCTAATTTTGCCAGCTTGAGTAGAACTGAGTTGGACCCTTCTTTAATTGATAGTCCTTCACAGTGTTTCCTCAATGTGACTAATTCTGTCTCTATCTATTTTAACAGTCTCCGGGATTTAACTCGGCATTGTCAGGCAGATATACCAAGTAGATGATTAGAAATGTTTGTGATACTTATAAAGCATCATATGCACTTTTTTATTCTTTTCATGATGCCATCTGACTTTTTATAATTACTTGTAATAAACTCATGCACTTGCAAAGAATTAACTTCCCAAAAATCCAAATCTAGAAAGGTGTTTGGCTTCCAAATTTAATTAAAAAAATTCTGTAAAACATTTTACAGTGCCCCTGTTTCTTCATCCATAAACAATAAACACTGCAACTATTTCCCCAAAGTAGCACTCAAGTATATGACTTGCTTTGGCTCATTATTTTATTAGATTAAATATTTAGAGCTGACAATAATCTACTGTCAGTAATTTCTCAGAAAGTGGAGATTTTATATTATGCTTTGGACCAGGACCTCTGTTTTCCAGCACGAGCCTTCCTGATGTTTATTGTCAAATAGGCAATATCTGTACCTCTAACAGACTCCAATATATATTTCCATCAAATATTGCTTGCAGCTCACATATGAGATCCAGTATGGGTTAAGAAAAGAGCTAAAAGAATTTTTTTTATCATTCCATTGGCACTTGCAAAATATAACACATGTAAATCATGATATTCCCTTTGGAATAAAACATGTCGATTATTTCAGTTTTTGCAGCTATTGCAACACCTCAAATGAGAGTTTAGTACTAGAAAAGCTCACAACCCTGAGCTCTCACTTCACACAGTCCTAAAAGATGTTTGCTACCTACTGAATAAATACAGATAATGAGATTTGTGTAGTATGTACCTTTTGAACGCTGCTTTGAATTTTTTGAATGTTCTTGTTTGCTAGCAGGTAGCCTAAGGAATGTGAGTGTGCCAAGTCTACTTCCTAGCTGCTGTATGTTCTTACCAGTTTTTCTTTTTCTCTGACTGGAAATATATACAAAAAAAAAAAAAAAATCAACATCCTAATCCCACATGAGGGTATAGAATGCATCATGATGTTTACATAGTTATGGCACACATGCAAACAAATTAAATAATCCATGACTAAATGAATTACTGGGTCAACATATCTTAAGGTCAGTAGGAGCCCTCTATGGTACTAGAGATTCACATTAAGAGCTGGGCCAAGATTTTATCTCCTTTACGTGCCTGCAAAAAACTCATGCATGTGTGAAAGGTTGTTTTTCCTACACTTAAAAAAGGGTTGCTCTTCTTTTTGGAGAAATGTCAAACCCTGAAAGCATACCTAAGCAGATAAACATAAGCATGACCCAGAACAGGAGTAGCCGTGCCTTCTAAGGATCTGTGAGATGTCAATTCAAGTCTGTAAAGTATGGCCAGTTTTTCAATGGGCCAGGCTGATTTCAGAAATCTGTACACATTCCAAATCATGCCTGATGTTGAAGCTTAATTTTTTCAGACTGCTGCCTAAAGGTAAGTTCATTTTGTGTGTAGTAAAAAGATTATATCACATACATCCTGGAAAAGATATGGTTAAAAATATGCAGTATGGAATAGATAATAAAACCTACTATTTTGTGTTGCTTTTATGTATTTTTAAAAGACAAGAGTGATACTATTTATATATTACATTTGCCTTACATATGTATAAATGGTTTATACCTGAACAAGCACTAAACAATATTCCAGTAATGTAGATACAATAAAAAAACTTTATTAAACCTTTAGAAGGAGTTCAAAAGAAGTTTGAAAACTCAGATATTGCAGAACATATTAATTCCAGTTGTTAAAGTCATAGTCCTGAGTGTCCTGGTGAAGTCTTTCCAACTCGCTAGACTATACCTGTCACTACACAGACAAACAGCTTCTTGGTGATATATTCTGAAGTGCTAAAGTTAAGAATAAATACATTATGTTCTTTTCAAACCATTATGGCTGAGAATTTCTTGCTCAGTTTGTACTCACCTCTCCTAGCGGTTTCCACGGAAATTAGTTCAAGTAGGGTGAGTAAAGACCAGGCAACAATTTCAGAATAATTAACAGCTCTCAGTACTGAATGGCAATGATACATTATGAACAAAAGGACATGCTCCTTGTTGCTGAGTCCTTCAGTGACTCATGAAATAGAAAATGTTTTGCAAATGAGCAGAGAACAACGGGTGCAAGCAGAGGAAGAAATATAAAAGAAGTACTGTATTAGAAAGCTAGGGACACATTGAAGCATGCCAGCAGCATGGCAAATGAAGTCATGTAATTCTGCTTATTTTCTGTTACCAATACCGTACTCCATCAGAACAGGATTCTGCCTTCAAGCTATTCTTCATAAGCAGAAAATATTTCAAGAACTTTGGTGTTATTTTTATACCAATGAGAGATGAAATCCTACGAGATACTGGAGACACTGAATTCTCAGGGGTCAAGTTATGTGCCTACCTTGAACACTTTGCACACATCTTCCTATAGGAAAAAATAGTAATGGCTTCCACATTTGCAGCCATTTTCCTTCAGAAAAAAAGTATTTAAAAAAACCCCTCATAAAATAAGTAAAGAAATATGATCCTACATTGGGTCTTAGTCATTTACCAGATTTTTTTTTTAACTTTTCCTTTACTTCATACCAGGAATCCACTGCGTACAACTAACCATATATTTTAGTTGACAGCTGTTGTATTTAGTAAAACTTGCTTGTGATTCATTATTCATATTTTTAAACACATTCAGAGATAAATTCCAATGAATCTCAAAGATTTATCTGAATGGCTGCTGAAATGACATTTTGTAGTACAGGAGTGTGTTGAACATGTTTAGATTAATTGGATTCTACGTTATAATAATGCTCTTTAAAAAACGTCTAAGAATATTTTATGTAAGATGGTCATCCAACATCATTATCTTCAGAAGAAAAGTTAGAGGCCAAAGTATGACAGATCAAACTGATTTACTGCAATATCTGACTAAAAACCCACAGAGGACTGGCAGGATATTCTAGAATCCCAATTTGTAAGAAGCACCCTACCAATCAGAATTAGTAAGTGATGGGAAAGAAAGCAACTCCTATGAAAAGAACAAGCTCTCTACATTCAGTGCTGACAGTGTGAAGTGGTGTGAAAAAGTTAATGTCATTGTTTTGCCTGTTTTGTCTTTTTCAAGGCTTTTCTGTGTGTGAAATATCTGGTTCTAGCCAGTGACTTCTGTCTGTGGGAACTGTAAGAGTGCCATGTGTGTACAGAGTGGTATCTCATGTTTCTGCCAATGGAAGCCTCTAGAGAAATATAATTCTGTTCATGTTCCCATGTTTATCATGCTTAAAGGATAAGAATTTTTAAATCTCTGTAAAGGACTGTAGACATTTTTTTAACATTCATAGGCCTCAGATTTATAATATGTTCAATAATTTCTTCAATGCCCAGGATAATCTGTGTGTGTGCTCTCCAAACATGCATGTCTGACCTCATTTATAAATATAAAAGTTTTATCTTCTGTCATCATAAATATGGATGAGTATATGACTCAGTTCAATCTTTGAACAAATGTCTTCATTATTACTTCCTGCATCTGTGGATGAATCACAGCCCTCACTCTTCCTTCACATTGGACAATGAAGATTTGGAATATCATTTAGGGTGTTTAATGGTCTAAGAATAAGGAAAGACTTAACTTTTGCAGAATCATGGATTTGAAATTTGCTGAATCGTTGCCTTGAATAGGGCAAGAAAACATCAGCAACACATGCCATGGCAGCCTGGAGGCTACAGCATAAGAAATCACAGTATGCATTTCATGCAGATTTCTGTATCTAGGTGGCTTTAATAGTATTAGCCAATACTTACATATAACAAAATAACAATGATAAATTATGCACTATTTGTCTTTTTAATGTTATTGGCATGGCACAACTGTCTGACTCAAGAAGACATATTCTTCTTTAGCTACTTCAGTAACTTCATACTTGAAATTCTTTGTATTTTACAAATTATTTTGGAAATATTCCAATTTGAAAGTTTTCTGGGCAGACTGGGTTTGGTCCTGTCAAACTTCTTCTAAAGTTTGATCTGCTATAGCAGACTATTTTCAGCACTCTGTGAACCCAGTCTTTATCAAGATGTTACCCAGCAGTAACTGTATGAGGAGTATTTGTATATGTAATTGTACATGTCTGCCTACAATCATATTTCTGGCTTATAAGTACAAGTCAGCAGAGGAGTTAAAGTGTTTCTAAATACTTCACAGAGAATTGTGTTCTTTGTCTATTGGAAATCTATTCCGTGTGATTTCCTTACTGCTACTCATTCCCTGCTTCCTCCTAGATAACTGTCCTCTGCCTGTGGTGCAAGAGAAGAATTTTAATTGAGTTTAAAATGTATCTTTTGGCTGATTATCTCAATTCCCAGATATATGGCCTAAAGAAGCATTGTTGAGTGAATACTTGTGCTGTCAAAACCAGTTTTATGCCTCAGATCCCATCTTTCAGATTAAAAAAAAAAGTTAAATAAATCTATGATTCACATGGATTCAAGAATAAATTAACTTTGAATTACTTTGGAAATCATTCTGTTTATAATGAATTGAGAGTTCAGTGTACAGAGGAATGCTGCTAAAACCAGCTCTCCAAGATCAATATATTACCATTAATCAGCACTAGATCATATGCTTCAGAGGATGGAACATATTTCAAACATAAGGTCTGTCGAGTAATGATGAAATTGTAGGTGGATAATAGTAACTAGGTGTTTTGGAACAAAATTTTTATTTATATTGTTAAAAGGTGCATAGGGTCATTAACCTGAACTAGCTATGGGTTATAACAATACCTGTTCCATTACTGGAAAACGGATGTTTTTTTGGCAACTATCTCTAATGTCACACATGACAATTCCTTGTCTATCTCCAGACAATTTAATTATGAACATACCTTGATTTCAGTAGCCATAGGATCAATTGATAATCACAGACTAGTCATAATTATTTCTAAATAATTTTCATTTTAATTAAAAAGTCATTAAGCTAACATAGATGGACACTTTGTGTAAAGTACTTTTGCTTAATAAGGAAACCAAATCCTTTGATTTTGAAAAAGACTCAATAGTTTTTTCAGAAATTACATGTTTCCTTGTACTGAACCTGTTATCAAAAACAAATTGTCAGCAAAGTGGTAGGTATTAACGACCTCAAGCAGACATTTACAGAAAAAGTATTTGCGATTTTTCCAGAAGGAAATATGTATTTGAGAGAGGAGAATGGAAAATTAAAAAAAAAAAAAAAATCTAAATTCCCTTTGGTCATAGTCTATGTTTAAACAGTATCCCAAACATAAGGACAATCATTAAAGGCACGTCATTTGATATTCTATTATGTTATGCTACACAACATTGCCTTACATTATGTTATGTTACATGCTTACCATGGTCAGTAGAACAGCATTTATTTGTTTAAGCTTGAGACAAAAGCATAACCTTTAAACTAAAGAAGCCATCAAAAGATACGTATGTTTTGCTGGCATAGTTATTTCTTAATGGAAGTGTCTACTCACATAAATAGCTGTAGCAGTGAAAAACTATTACAAAGAGAGCTACTAGTCAAACAAATAATTCATTTCACTTTCACAATTGTAAATGCTCTAGGAGGAGAACATATCTGAAAGTTTCAGATTCTCTGCCATTAGCAGCTCATCCAACAGCCACAGATATGTACCATGCCACCTTTTTCTCTTCAGAAATGAAATGGACATGAAGCAGTGGAACAGGAGAGGTGGAGAATCCATGCATACCAGAGGGGCAATTCCAGAGCTGGTACACCAGTAGTCTCATCACCTGCCTGATCAGCAGAGCAAACCTTGTGTTGCCCTCTGCTGCTGAACCTGGCTGACTGCACAGCTGGATCTGAAAACATTTTTTTGTTGGAAAGGCCACAAAGATATTTTCATAGTCTATTACATCAACCTGAACAAAATTTAGAAGTATATTGATGGAAGCAGTTAATGAGACTAATCCTTTAAATTGGAAAGCTGTAATTATCTTTGGTTTACTCTGGTAAGAAAGGAAAGTTTTTCTTCCATGTTAATGAGAATGGAAAAAAGAATTAGAAGCAATGGAAATTTGTCAGGAATCGAGACCATCAAATCCAGCCCCTGTTCCTGCTTGCAACCATGCAAAACAATTATTTCAGAAACTTACTTCTTCTTCAGATTAAACATCTTAGGTTTCTTACACCTGGAAGATAATAGTAGAAGAATTTTCAACTTATTTATCATTAGCTTTAGCTATTGCTTCATAGAAAGAAACTCATAGATTTCCTTAACTTAAAGAGCTGTCTTGTCCCTAATGACTCCTACGCTATACTTTGTGAATGTAGTTGCTATATAAGTTAGATTTCTGTTCTCTTATCAACCTATCAACATCTATTGCAAATTTAACTCATCTTTCTTGATCATCAGTGATCACAATTCATACATGATATTGAGATTAACAGAAATAGACTGGCCTGAAACTAGAATGTCTGAACAAGAAATTCTGAATAAAGCTCTTAATATACATATAAAAGTAGATCGATTATTCTGAAAAATCTGAGGCATCAGCTTTTACAAAAAAAATATTGTGTTATTTTTTCTCTCTTCGGCTGTGGAGAGCATATGGAAAAACTGTGACTAAGACCTACACAATTACTGAGAGGCAAATTAGACAGCAGAAGGGTATCAAAGGAAGACCATGGTTGTAATAAAACCACCTTCTATAAGTTTAATAGTGCAGAAGTGTATCACATGATCATAAGGATTGTGAGGACATTGGCACAGGATGGCACAAAGTCTGTCAATAGCTCTTAACGAGCTCAGCACAGGTGCTGTTGAGTTGCATATTGTTACAATAAAAAAATAGTTAAAACTATTTAACTTTTTGACACTCAAGCTGCTAAAGATGATTAAATATAATGTAGCAATAGCTATAGGGCATGTAGAGATCATAAAAAGATAAAAGAGACATGGCGTGATAACCCAACAGTGCATCAGCAGTAATGGCCAAACAGTAATAGTCTACATATTCTTCATGCAGCTCCCTCGCTGCTCAAAATCCTCCCTGTCATGGACTAGATTAATGAAACTGAGAAGAACTTTATAAAGGTAGCACTTTGCTGCTAAAAACTGTTAACTATCTAATCTTTCTGTGACACTAATGCTACCTTTTTACACTGTAAATTCTTTCCTAGAAGAATTCTTCATTTTCTGTGTACCTAGAGACCTTGATTGTTATAAATTACTTGTGCTCTATACCTGGTAATTTTGTTTAAACCTAACTACTTATTCTTCTGTAAGTTGACACAGAAAAACCACACAAAACCAAAAAGAAAAGACACACAGGACTGGATTCTGACAGCTTTTCCCCTTCCATCTAGAAAGTTTCACCCTATTTCTGTGAAATGGCTTCAATTTTCTGCATATCTATTTCTTTCTTAGCATTTAAATGAAAACAATATGCTTCCTGCTCGATTACTTGAAAAGAGTCTCCCTCTCACTTTTTTAAGACCCTTATTAGAAAATAATTTTTCATGAAAGTTTAGTGGACAGCATACATGAATTTTGTAGATTTCTTAAAAATTACCCATATAATCTTGAAACATAATTAATTCTATTATGCCATTGTGTTAACATTTCATAAATCTATTAAAAGCCCTGTAATACTTGCTCAAAATCTAGACAGATTCATAGACTCTACCATGATCAGTTCTTTTGACAACAGTGAAATTACTAGTATGAAGGCACTCAACAATCCAAGTTTTGCAGTCCTGGCTATAAATCCTTGTAATATCAAATCTCACTAAATACAGAAGGCATTTAAGGGGTTGACCTTAAGAATAAAAATAGAGAGCCTGAACTGTCTTCCGTGAAGAACTGAATGTCAGCATTTTGTTTTCACTTCATTCTCTCCTACAGTCAGCATATTTTGAACCTTTTTTTTTAATGGTGATTATATCTGATAGAAGATTCTTCATTTCTTGTGCTCTGTCCAACCTTCTCTACTCCAGTATTTGATTTTCCTATAGAAGCCCTTTTTACATATGTATATTCCTAGGGAAGCAAGTATCTTGGTTCTTTATGAGGACTCAGATGTATTGTACATTACTGCCAACTTCAGCAAGAGATGCATGAAGAATTGTGATTCATGGACTCTTCAGGCCCTGAAGAGATTGCGGACTTCCACTAATTTGTCTAAGACTCCTTGCCACATATTCTTTCCTCCATAATATCATCCTTTTTTCAGCACCTAATGGTACTTTCTATGAAAGTGCTATGTTTTGTCAAGAAATGTAAGCACTACCTTCCACAGTGCTACTGGAGCAAGAGAGACTATCTTGTAGTTTCTGACTTACAACTCTATGAAATTCAGCATGATAAACATAAATTACTGAATGTTTCATACCGATTTTAGATAAAATGAGTATTTCAGGTTCACAAATATATAGTAAATACATTCTGAAAAAATATTCTCAGAAATTCTTCTCAAAGGCAAGGGCCACTAAGAAAAATTCCCTGTTTCAGTGGTGTCGTGGTTTAGCAACACTATTCCCCAATATAATGCCCCCACTGACACTTCCCCATCAGACTCCACTCACTCTCTTTCCCCCTTCCCTTCCCACCTTCCCACTCCAGGGGTGGAGCTGAGAATTTGAGGCACAAAATTGAAAATCACAGGTTGAGATAACATATTAATGGAAGTAGCAATGAGATAAGAAAATGGACAGTAACAGCAAAAATATTAATAACAGATGCTATGAGACAAAGGAGCGATTTACAGGAAGTAAAATCAAACCGGACAGTTTTGCCCACCACACTCTCTGCCCTGCCCAAAAGTGGGAGACTCCCTTACTCCCACCTCTGGCAACTGAGGTGAGGTGGTATTGAATAACATCAGGGTCTGTCTGTGCCCACTGACGCCCAGAACTCCTGGGCTCAGGTGATCCAGCAGGCTGTGCCACTCACGCAGTAGCTGGGGCTACAGGCACACACCACTGTGCCAGGATACTGTAAAAAGAACCACCTCTGTCCTGGCTGTGACTGGGACAAACGAGTAACTGACTTTCAGCCAGCACTTGAGTTTTGAGACTGATACAAACAGCTACGCAGGAAGTGTCCAAAGAATACAACAACATAGGAACAAGGAAAATGAAAGAGCAGTATGATACTTGGCACAATGATACACTCCAGGAGCATAAACAGCTGCACCAACTGTAAGTATATTCCACTGGATAAAAAATTCCAAGTTATTTATTTAGCCAACCTTAAGGAAAAGAAAAAAAGCAATTTTAGGAAAATTACAATTTCCATCTTTTTTTTGTTTGTTTGTTTGTTTCAG
Source organism: Platysteira castanea (assembly GCA_013397175.1). NCBI lineage: Eukaryota > Metazoa > Chordata > Aves > Passeriformes > Platysteira > Platysteira castanea. Next base: position 35,285 of record VYXC01012583.1, on the reverse strand, counting down.
AAATGCATCACTGAGTACCCACTTTTACTGTGTCTGAAACAACTGAAGATGGTTCTGAGAAGTGGAAATGTACGAAGGCATTAAAGGAAGACAGCCAAAACATCGAGCCACGCCAGCCAAACTGATGTAAAGGGTAACTTATTTGAACATCACAATTAGAATTTATTCTGAAGTCAGTGTGTCTAAACAGCAAATGCATTTTAGATTTCAGGCCTAACTGTGCACTTTCAAACTTGGAGTGGTTACTGATGTTTGGTTTTTATGAGAAACTGAGTTTTCCACAAGCATTCATATGTGTCCTCTACATGTTTGATCAGGTAAATTTTACAGCTCCTGGGTGAAATTTCTGCGTAAAAAAGAATAGCACAACTGCATGATGTTTTGGCACCTGAAATCAAAGGGTTTGATTGAAATTTGGCAGGAAATCAGAGTTTTGGTCTTTGTTCCAAATCCTCTAAACTGGGGATTCTTTCAGATTTGAGGAAAGAAGTCTTATCCAATAGATTACTGAAGAATGGATTATGGTTTAGGGCGGGGGTGTAAAGGGTACAAATATCTTGGAAAAAGCTTAGGTTTTACTTTGCATTAGAATAAGAAGAAAAACCCCTGGGGGGAGGTTTTCCAGGAAAAAAATATTTGTTTTTGTGGGTTTTTTCCCCCAAAACCTTCCTTTTTCTTTTTTTTTTTTCCTTTTGTTTTTTTTCCCCCAGCCATTATTATTTTGAATTTAGAAGAAATGAGTTTTGAAACACAAGTGAGTACAAGGTGCACAAGCATGATTCTAAGACTATATTAATCATTATTCATTCAAGTAAAGTTGTCGTAATAACTTTCAGACTTGATTACTGCTCCTAGAAATCCATCTTTTGATATGGAAAAGGGCAGGAGGTTCATTACTTTTTAGTCTATTTCTAATACTGTTGGAGTGTTTTGGGGTTGTCATGAAATCCTGTCAGTGGGCTTTTGTTAAAATATTATAGAGGGATCATAGAGGGGTAATTCTGTGTTGAAGGTCAAGATGAGTTTTAGGCTCAAGAAGATATACAAGGATTCTCTTTACTAAGTTGCAAACAAAACATATCCTTCCTAACATCACTACTTTTATACTAGTACATAAGCATTTTTTCTGAGAAGTTACAAAAGAAGCCAATTATTTATTCTGAGTTACTGTAATTTTAAGATACACAAGTATTATTTGAATCATTTCTCAGTCCCTACTGATCTTTATAATAGAATGATCCCAGCATTCAAAATGAATACTTACTGAACGTCTGTGCTATGACAACATTTTTCTCCCTCTCCTCTCTTCCCTCAACTCTACCAATCTGTCTATATTCATATTACAATTACTACTAATCCAGGTTTTATTCTGACTGAAGGTTTTAGAGAGCAAACTGTGAAAAAAATTACAATTTTATACTGTTTTTCCAGTATTGATCAATAAAATCAGGTTAGAAATTCACAGAGATTCTCTCTTTCTTACAAGGACAATTATTTAAAATCAGTTGGAAACAAAGTTACAATTTTCAGCTGCAACTGGAATCCGAACTTCTGGAGTTATCTGTATTTTACCTTAGTTCATTTTTGCATTCTATTCTATATTTCATGTAACAAATTTTATTGTGAAGTAAATTTCCAAATGAACTTTTACTTTAGTAAAAATAATTTCTGAGCTTGCCAAGGTAAAGGTTATCAGCTGCAGAACACAGAGGCTGGCCAGAATTGAACAATAACTATAATAACTTTTTCATGTCACAGACCATAATACCACTCTCTTTTGCCTACAGCTCCAAAGGTACCACTTTAGTTACAGTTTCTTTTTTAGATTTACATTTTTATTAACTTTTTACATGAAAACCTGTAGTTTATTGTCCTTTCTACAAACAATTGAAGCAGTAGGTTGACCAGCTTAAGAGATAAACAGAAGCTTATTTCGACAGTGAAAGTTTTCCTATTGGTGTTGTGCTAAATTTGTTTTGTTGCATTTTCATGTTAGAAGGCTATCAATGCGTAGCCATGGGACACTGTCCTGCATTTCAAACAGATGTACTGTGTGGAATGAATCTGGAATATGTGTAGAAAGCCAGCCTCTAAGATTGGAACTACTTCCAGTCTCTGTGTTCAAGAACAAATGTGCATATCATATAAAAAATTCATAGCAGACTGTTACTATTTCATCAGCTGCCACAATAGTAAAGTATTACAGATATTTCACACAGGATAACATGCTGCTGTTCTGTGCAAACTGCTGACTACAGTGAATTCAGTGAATTCTCTGTTTGTTTTGTTTAGAGCACAAGACCATTTTTTGTGTCACAGTAGCTGCATCTGTGTTCACCTGAGATGTTGACTAATTATTACCATGCAAGAGGAAAAATACATTGTTATTATACAAGGGGGGAAGGGGGACATGTGGGGAGTGGGGGTTAGGAGAAATAAATTGCCATGAAACGTGAAGAGCTTGAAGAATATATGTTGCAGCTTCATTCGACAAGGGACATTTGTCAAACTGTCAGTTGTACTGATTAACCAAACAGCCACTCAGTGTCACTTTTTACCTTTCCTTTTAGTAGAAATTATTATTTTAAGTAGCATTTTTAACCAGTTCCCACTGTTAAAGGGTTTACATTTGAGTAAATGAAAAAAAGAAACAAACCACCCAACCCAGATATGATTCAAGGTCTGTTTAGACATATTCCTCAATGATATTTTTCTTCAGGATTAAGAACTGCTTCAGTTTACACTCAAACTGCAGCAAGCACATTCAGGCTGGCATATTGCACAATTTACATATGAGATATAGAAACATATAGAAAGGTGGTGTTTTCAAAATTGAAAACAGATAACAAAGATGTTATTTACATTATGTAATTATGAATCTTATTGCCTCCTCCTGTTCATGCCCCATTGGCTGTCATTCCTCAGAGAATATAGGTAGGCATTACATGTTCAGAGTTGCCAGTTTGTCATCAGGCTTAATGTCAAGATAAATAGAGCCTGAGCAAGGAATGGTATACTTTTTTTTCCCCATTAGATTTCAACACACTTACGCAAAAAATAGCCCTGTGTTCCATTACTTGGGCTGCTGTCACTTACCTTGGTGACAAGACTGTTGGACCATTACAATTGCAATGAGCCAGCAGCTATCCAGAAGCTTCTACTGGCAGCCAACTAACACATACATACACTAATGCCTGCACTAACTAGTAATCCAACAAACAACACTCTGTACCCCTTTTAAGAATGTTTAATACCTATTTTTAGAGACATAGCAGTGACAGACAATATAGGTCAATTCAGAATGCAAGCCTGAAGCCATCTTGATAGTTTTTTAAAATTTGTTGACCTCAAAGCCTGTGGATGTTTCTAAACTAAAGTCAGCATTTCTCTTCATTCTGTGTCTGTGCTGATACACAGGAACATTTCCTGCAGGCTCGGATATCTGCACTGATACAAATTTTACAATCTTTCTGGTGGGTCATCACAACTGTGACAGCTATAATGTGCAGCCACCCTTTGGTAAGCCATGCACCCCTCCAGCAATTACAGCAGTAATGAGAAAAAAAACCAGGAAGGAGCCACTTTTATAAAGTCCCCAAAAGTTTTGACTTCTAGTGTCATTAAATGGCTTAAAACCAGGAAGATATCCGGAAAATAGAAGCCCCAGGTCATGAGCATGCAACTAGTGTACGGGCATCTAACTAGTGTTCATATGAAATGGAGTTAGCTGCCTAAAGTAGTCTAAAAACATCTGGGAAAATTTTAGTTGTTACTGTTGTGAGCTACTTGAACTATGATAGTTTATGAAAAGTCACTCTTAAGAGGCACATCAGGTCTGTGGATTAGAGAAATGAGAATTAGCACAACTCGAAGCAGCTCAAATTTATCCCATCTTAAACTTATTCAAAGTTGTAAGAATATATTCTCATCCAGCACATGACAGAAGAAATCAATCATATAATTACTTAAAAGCTTATAGCTTTAAGGGGTTTCTCAGCCTCAAGGCCCCATTGTGTCAGAGGCAACAGAATGTCTTCTAGTAAATATTTTACCAGCACACTACATGTAGTTTTATTTTTTGTCATGAACAAAGCACAACCTTAATTTCTCAAAAGGAATCATAATTCTCTTGCTTACATTTCTGTCACTCAAAGAAAAAAAGTTTTGCTTTCCTGCTCTATTTTGTTAAGAACAAACTATGATAAATACAATTCCCCACTGATTTTTTTTCCAGTTTTTCCTCAATTCTTTCTTGCTTAAAATGCCTGTCAGTACTTTTAACAGTTCCTTGTATCTCCAACAAGACTGGCCTTAGGCTGTAGCTTGACAGAGACACCCAGGATACCACCGTCACTTCATAGGTGGCAGCTGTCACCATCCCAATACTCCTTTTGCTAGCAAATGTGTGTAGCTACTTGGACCTCCTCTAGCTGTTGTAAAGGCATATAACCAGGATGTCTCAGCATGGTACTGTTACGGGATCCAACTTTTTCACAGCTTAGAAATAACATGAAGAGTTGGTCCTACAGTTATACCAAATTTGGTGCCTAGGTTTCTGGTACTTTTTACAAAAATACTGAGCTTTTACTATGCAGTCATTAACACAGGATAAGATACAAAAAGGATGCAAAATATTCTGTTGAAGAGGCAATGGAAAATGCCACCCATACTACCTCTTTTTCGTCACAGCCACCCTTACCTGTATACCTGCATTCTTGGAATGACGAACTATGTCATCAAACTTCAAAAAAAAGTAGCAAGGATTTCTTGAAGATAATTCAATCTAGCCACCTAGTCCAGCATTAAGAATTGCAAAAACATACATGCTAAATTACAGCAATTTCTCTGAGAACGTGATCAATAATGTCCCAACAATGTTTTAAGCAAGGAAACCATCTCAAAAAAAATTTAAAATTTACAGAAAAAATAACCTTCCTAAATCAGTTCTCTGGACCAAAGTAAGGAAGATAATTTGGAAAAAAGAATATAGACTTACAAATTTTCCCACTACTTGTGACACAAGCAAAGCTGGCAATGCTGGGAGATTGGATATAACAATGTTACATAAGAAATCAATATTTGCTTACTCTCCCACTGAAGTAATTAACTATGGGAATTTCAAATAGCATAATTCTTTGGGATACACTTCAAATTTAAATACATGACAGCATTAGTGATCCTTAGACTCTACTCAGAGCTGTTTTGCAGAAGAAATATACTGATATTTAAAATTTCAATACTACCAATAAATTTATGACTGCTTATGTTTGAACATGAAACATTCTTTTTTTTTTTTTTTTTTAATTGCAGATGTTTATATTTGTCAATGCAAATCCAAAAGGCAACTCGGTTATTGACAAAGAAATGGCTTAAGGTCCTTGAGATCCCTTCTATCTCCCGAGGGTCTACCAAACAGCCAAATGACCTTCTTGCCCATATTACCCTGTAAAACAAAAATCCTTACTGTTTCAGTTTAGCTGGGTTCCACATTCTAATCACTTACTTTTATTTTAAATAAAGACTTCTTAAAATCTTATTTTAATTTAAAACTAAAGCTGAAGCCCAGCCCTCCAAGTCCTTCTGAGATGCAATTGGATACAAAGGCTCCTGCCTCCACTCCAGCTCCTCTGCATTCAGGCTTGACATACAGTTACTGTTACCACTGTTTCTTCATTTAGTAATACTGAGATATTATTTAAGAGCCAATAAAACCCACAATGAAAAATCCATATTTGTCCATCCATGCATATGGTAAGCACAATGACAAACTCGTTGATTTGATACCATGGGACAAGAGTAAAATCAAAGACTTGCCAGTGGGATGTTTGTACATAACAGATTATACTAATTACCTTGTAGGGACAAATTTAAATTTTAAGCATTAACTCTTGTTAATCCCAGGTGGGAAAGATAAAACGTTTCTATAAAGAAAGAAGCAAGAGTAAGTAGGTTGCACAGAGAAGCACTGGATTTTAGCACTTATTATATGTTTACAGATCTGTATCCTCCAGGGCTGTATACCCCCATGTAACTGAAATAATTGTTCAATGACCTCATTCTATGGGTAATGGCTTTCAATAGACACCTGGTACTTCTGTGAATGTCATTCTGGTGTGATGCCACAGATACTGTGTGTTGCTGCAAAATCATCCCCCTCAGTTTTAACAAAGGCCTTAGAAAATCACCTCATTGTACAGCTTCAGGCCCCCCCTGCCTCCCAGCTTCCACAACCCATAATGAGTTATAAACTACATACAGGCTAGAAAAACTGCATTGCAAAAAGAAAAGGACACTACGACCTGACCTACCATGTATTCTCAATTCCATCGTGCTACTGAGATTTTAAACATAAGTGAGCAGACACAATAGCAGGCAGAATCTCAGGAGCAGATCTTAGGCCTTCAGCTATATGGAAGACTTATTAAACCTACTACAGTTTAGAGCATCTCAAGCTTTGGCTCATTGCCATTTTTAGAGTCAGGAGACAAAAGCTAATGCCTTATGGCTTCTGTCTTCTTTCTCCAGATCCTGTCTGCCAAAGACTCAGATCATCTTAATTTACTATCTTGCTTGTGTTAGCTTTTTCCTTTAAGCTTTTAATTGGCTTTGGTCTTGAGACCTTGCAAAGCTCTTTAAAATCTGTCATATGAGCCCTCTATTTAGGTGTTTGGTAAAAGAAAAAGAGTTTTAGTTTGGTAGGATCGTGCAGTAAATTGAGCAACTGAATGTGGCTTTCTTTGTAGCAATACAGGTAGAATGGAAAGAAGAAAGAGAACAAGGAGGGCAGGAAAAAGGAATACCACAAAGTTAAGAAATAATAGCAAAGATAACAACAAAGTTTTAGCTATAAGAATGAGGAATTTTACATGCTGTATTTATGGACTTGCAATATTATGCATCTATATACTCCTCATTTACTCTACTTCTTTCAGCTGGCCTTGTTTGACCTATGGCTTTCACTTCTCATGCAATCTGTATAATTTCTTTAATTAGATACACTGAGGTCAAAGGCTTAGGCTTTTAAAGGATTAGACTCTTATATAGATAGTGATAACAACCGTGGTTGCATTAGGTAAGATTAATCACTTTTTCTGAAGAGACATGAGCTTCGTATTTTGTGAAACAAGAAGTTCAACTGACAGAAGAATAAAACTTCCCAAAAGGCAAATCACTTCGTAATTTTTCACTAAGGGATTCTTTTGCTTTCTTTAAAGTATGATGCTAGACTGCATTGCAGATAACATGCCAGACTCCATGGATCTTTCTTAAGTGTTCAATTCTGTATTCCAAACAGAAATGAGGACTAGTTTAACTAACACCGACTTGTTTTAGTACTTGATGTCTCAAAACTTTATGACTCTTCTTTTTTTTTCCTGCACTACAGCTAATTAAGGGTTTAAGATCCATTGCCAGAAGTCTATTACTATTTCATTGCCTAACAGTGTTACACTGATAGTAATAATTAAAAAGTATAAGCATGATATTAAAGCACATAGATGGTAATTCTACTCATAAACACAGGTGTATAATGTGAGTTTTAAAATATATTTACCACAATAATAGGTATTAATAGTGATTTTAGTGCATTTAGAGTGGAATTAATGTACATGTTAATAATGTTAGTCATTCTAATTTTTGAAAAAAATGTAAAGATCACCTAATTTTTCTCCACCCACCTCCTCCTAAAAACTTCCTTTGCCAGCATGGTATCAGGCACAGCTTTGCCAGCTGGTCAAGGGAAGGGTTTGTCCCTCTCTGCTCTGCACTGGTGCAACCTCACCTTGAACATTGTGTGCAGTTTTGGGCACTGCGACATAAGAAATACATTAAACTATTAGAAAGTGTCCAAAGGAGGGCAACAAAGATGGTGAAAGGCCTTGAGGGAATGCTGTATAAGGAGCAGCTGAGGTCACTTGGCCTGTTCAGCCTCGAGAAGAGGAGACTGAGGAGAGACCTCATTGCAGTCTGCAACTTCCTCATGAGGGAGAGAGGAGAGGCAGGCACTGATCTCTTCTCTGTGGTGACAATGACAAGACCTGAGAGAATGTCCTGAAGTGTCAGTAGAGGTTTAGATTGGATATTAGAAAAACATTTTTCACCCAGAGGGTGGTTGGGCACTGAAAACAGGCTCCCCAGGAAAGTGCTGACAGCACCAAGCCTGACAGAGTTCAAGAAGCGTTGGGACAATGTTCTCAGGCACACAGTGTCACTCTTGGGGATGGTGCTGTGCAGGATCAGGAGTCTGACTTGATGATCATTGTGTGCCCCTTCTAACTCCGCACAGTCTGTGGATCTGTGGTCATCTGTTAGGTAGTTCCTTACTGCATTGTTCAGATTTTATTGTTGCTTAGTGTTTACCCTTGTGGCTTTCCCAGCTAATATGTCTGGAATGGACTGATACTATAAAGCATAGGAGAAAAGACCAGTTTATGAATCTGTAGTCTGTACCAATCAGGATCTCAGCACAGATTTTTTTCTCACATATTTCAGGTACATTGCCATGACTTGGCCGACGGTTTATGTCTAAAAGCTTATTATGTGCACAGTCAGTCCTTTATAAAATTTATTAAGGTTTTAAAGTTTAACATGCTATCAATCACCAAGAATTTGCTGTGACAAGAAATCTCTCACGCTCTAAGAGTAACCTTGGGAGGCATCCCTGCGCAAGGGGCGATCCTGGTGTACAGCCCACTACCATGCCGGAGAGCTCAGCGGGCCTGGGCTGTCTGCTGTTTACGGAGTAAGATGATTGACTTAGAGTCATATTTGAATACCAGCAAGGCATCTGAGTCACTGCTGCTGACAGCTCTCGGCTACCGTGTTGCCATCTGTCCCCCAAAGCCCAGAGTAACCTGGATTAGGTCCCACTGCCCCCACTGGTGGTTATGGCTTAGGCTGGGCGGGCCTGCTCCCTACCAAGGCTGGTCTTGTTACACTCCACTCCCAACACCCCTGCCCTTTGGAGCAGCTTGCCCTTGCTTCTCCCTGGCAGCTAGGTGCAAGAAAAATCCACAAGATTACATAGTCAGAGGTGTTTGGGGCAATGTCTTCATGACAAAGTTGTGGATTCCTCTCCCAGACTGAGCTTTTGCTTAACCTAAAATCTGCAAACCTTAACTGAAGAAAGAATAAAATTTAGGTTCCCTTGCTATGCAACTTCACTTCCCACTCGTTAGCAAGCAAGCTCACCATTTTTCTCCTTCTCTTCTGTATCCCAGTAAATCTTTAATTATTCTCTGTAAAATAAAATGGTTTCAGTGAGCAAGACTAAGGGAGTCTTCTAACTTCATTATTACAGGAGTTGGAATTGGCGTGCAAGAGAGGATTGGTAAATTCAGAACCCTTCAGGCAGGTGTGAGAGACTACAAATGAATTATCTAACTACCTGTAGCTAAAATGGGAAGGCATTTCTTCTGTCTCTTGGGGTTAGTCTATTAGATGTTCTTTAAAATATCTATTGGAGTTTTCAGGCAGAAAAACTTTTTTTTCAGAGCCGAAGCTCTACTACTACTTACTATATTCTTAGTAAAATGTATTTTAATAAAGTCTGATAATGTTTCAGGCTTACTTAGCCGTAGACATGCATAGGGACAGAATTTCACTAGTTAGGCAATATGATCATTAAAGAAATACACAATAATGGGCTTACAACATCTCCAGGGTTAANTGACATAGGGATGAAAGCCAGCTTTAATATGGAGTTTTGCTAGACCAGAGATTTTGGGTAAACTGAAAGGACAGAGGTTGAAGATAAGTTGGAAGGAAGTTTTGTGACTAGAACAAAGGGTCTATTTGACCACAAACAGAAAGCATGTTTCCTACCAAGTAAATAAATTTCAAGAAGAGCATAAATAAATAAAAAACATGGTTGTTACCAGATTGAAAGATACCACGGGTAAACAAGATATAGTATAGCAAACAGAACAAAAATCTGGGAAATCACCACTTCAAAAAAACCAAAAAGTAACATCTGTAACCTACCTTCCTGACTAGATAATAATGACTATTGTATGGTAATGATAAAAGTTGTGCGTAGTGATGATTTGATTATCACGTATTAAGTTACTCAGCAAAAAGAAAAGTATATAATGACTGTTAAACCAAACAGAAATCAGCTTCAGTCTTGAGGCCAAGCCTACATGCTGCAGCTGAGCAGCTGTAAGGCAAAGCCCTGTATGCCCAATACCCTGGCATGCTGTCGCTTTGACTATGCAATAAAACAGCATTTTAAGAGCAGCCTGAAGTCCAGAACATCCTTCTTTAACTAACTTTCTCCTATACCTACCTTTATTCCCTTACTCTTGACTAGTCTCTGTTTCTAGGCGGCTGGGAGAAGGCATCAAGACAGTAACTGAAAAGGACTTGTAGATTTTTCATATGTGGGTTTACACATTTCTAGAGGAATACAGAATTTCATTAATAGTCTTCTTTCTGATGCACTTCAAAAATTGCACAAAGTGGCTGCTGAGATTTTAGAGAGAACTGCAGAAAGTAAATGTTTGCCTTTAGACATATTTCAGGGTCTTATGAATCTTCTTGCCAATACCAACCAGTGAAAAAATATCAAGTGATATCCCCCAAGTCACAAGTTTAAATTAAAATATTCAAATGTATACCAGAGCATTAACTGTTATAACGAGAATTCCTTTTTTTTTCCTACTGTCTTCAAACTTTTCTTTGTATTTTTGTTATTCCATAGAGATACCAAGACAAAAACCTACTTTTGAAAAAAGAAACCTAAGTTTTTGACAAGTGGCAAAATTAATAATGCAATACCTACAATTTAAAAACCCAGTGAGTTGGAGATATAAAACTGTGTTCATAAAAACTAATCACATTTCTAAAATGCAGGATGTAAAAGTATTTTATGTATTTTTGGTGACTAAGATGAAAGGTAATATTATTGAAATTGCAAGGTCATATTTTAGATAGTTAGAATTTTATTATTGAAGTTGAGGTTTTGTCAATTAAGCATACTTAGTACAACTGCTAGTTACATCATGCATCAAAGCTTCTTATCCAACTTGTTCCTGCCAGAAGACTTCTGGTCCTGCACAGCATATGCTTCATGCAGCACAAAGCAAATATTTCTGTTCACAGGGGGAAAGAGAAGTTTTAAGAAAGTAAAGTTTCTTTACAAAAGAAAAATAGAACGGCTTCTCTTTCTCCCTCTCTTTTACATCCCATGGGAACTCTACAAATCTTGTATAGGTTCAGATGACTCTTGTCTTTGCTGCTTTTCCTTTCCCTGCAGCCTATGATCCTGCATATCCAGACCAGCAACATGTCTGGGGTTTTCTTTAACTAGTACACCAGGGTTCTAAAAGGAAGAGGAATGGCACTGAGGGGGAAGGTGCATTGAGTTTTGCTGAACACTGGCTTGCTTCAGTGCAAAAGGCTAGGCTGGAGGTTTGAGGAGATTACATACAATCAATCTCAAATGAAGGCCATAAGGCTTCCAGCTAGTGAGTTTGAGGAAAGATTGGCAGGCTGAATGAAAGAGGGGATTAAATCAGCTTCTCAGTAAAAGTGAATTGCTACTTTGTGTTGAATAGTTAAGTAATAGAGGAGTTGGAAAGACAAGAAAAAGGTGAGCCCAGAGTTCATAGATCATCCAGAGTGAGGGTCTCCCTTTCTCCCTACTGATAGAAATGCATTGTCTCTGGAAAGTGGAGAGTTCAGACTCTTACCAGACATGAATACAGTCAAAATTGGGAAACAAAAGTTGACTTTTCTCACAGGGGAACAATCAAAAGCTCTGTCACAGACAGGTTTCCCATTTTCCAAAGAACTGACTTCCCCAGAAGATTAAATAAAGAGAGACTAGAAATTGAAAAGAACTTACCAGGTTCCCAGGCAAATACCTCTCATCCTTTCTTGCTCCATACCATGCAATATCCTAGGGGTTCCCTATGAAAAACAGCTGCCTGTCCTTTAGACTTCTACCAGCAAAATCTTTTTATGCTCTGTAGAATATTTTTCTGATTATGCTTCTGCCTTTCATAGTGATAACAACAGAGAAGAACAGGTTTCTATCACCAACTTCTCACACACGTACACACACACGCACAAACACACAAATCTTTTGTGTCAGGATCCTGCCATCCTTCAAATATATTGTTAAGCAAACCAAACCAAATTTCAGGGGAGTCTGATGCCTGGAAGTGTCAGGAATTTTGTTTTGGATTTCATACAAATCCAAAGCTTTTAACAAGTCTTTGCATGTTAGTCTATCAAGGGACCTCATTTATGGTACTTTCAAGAATGATTTGCATGTATCAAACCAGTACCATTTTCTTCAGCCACATCAGTTGTCTTGAAGACCTCCTACCCAACTAGAAATGAGATCTACATATTCGGTGTGACAGAAACAGTAAAATAATATGTATCGGCCAGCAAGATCTACTCTCCTAACTAATAGGTAACCAGTTTTAGCTAACCAAACTTTTGCAGTCCCACTGTGATCAGTTTTGCTGTATTGATTGGCTACAACTGATCATCCATCTTATTTATGGAAGCCCACTGAAGAAAACAGAGTTGCCCAGGCATTTACAGGGAGACAGGGATTCTAGGGTTTACTTCTTCATAAAGTAGCTAGGATAACTTTATAATTTAAACTGTGGCAAAACTGAGGAGCAGCAAAAGCAGGAACTCACAGTTCACAACTTTTAAAGCAAGATTTGATATAAAGTCTTTAATAAATGCTATATATGTCTATTAAAAAACACAAGGCCGCTTTATGATTAATTTTTAAATATAATTTTATAAAAGAATTTTTTTTAAGACTCCTACCAAGCAACATTCTCCACATGCTCTTTCTGAAGAACTGTCTACCAAGACTGAATTAAATGCATTGAGCTACACTGGTGCAAAACTCAGTGTTATAATTCACAGTTTTAAAATTGCCACTGTGTTTGTATGTTTAGTTGTAATATATTTATTTTTAAATATGTGTATACATACATAAAAATAATAATTACAATAAAAATAAGATAGAATCCTTTTATAAACTATATGCTAGAAAAAAGGAGACTGTGTGACTGACTAAGGAAAAAAATAGAAGCTAACCGTACCTTAGTATTTATTAAAACTTGTACCTTTTTATTTCCCTCTTCTGCTTTACAAAATCAGCATACTTCTGTCTAGAAAAAAAGAAAACAAACTGATCTGGGCTTGTTACCTGAGCTAGCCAAAATACATAAAAAACCTGAGATCACTGCTGTTCAAAGGAGTTTAGGATAATTACAATAAAATTAAAACCAGGGGTTTTGCTGATAAAAGTCTGGATTTTTTTCTCTTAGCCATCTGTCTGTCCCTGAATTGGTGTGCACAGTAAAGTTATTAGGGTAGCTCTATAAGTCCTTTTCTTTAATGAAATCTCACAGGGATGAACATAGAGGATCCAAATATCTTTAACTGAACATGTTGTTACATCCAGAAAAAAAACAACTGTCATAAAAAACCAGAAACTTTGCAGAGTCAAGACACAATAGTTATGCAGTGCCAAGAATATCTTTAAGGTTGAACCTGTGTTTGTTCCCATTCCACATATGCCCTTTGATAGGGTTTTATTCACTGGCTATTCTGATCTGTCACAATGCTTGGGGGACCTGGACCCGAGTGGGAACACAGGACCACGACACAGCCTATATGCAACCATATTCATGGGTATTTTTCCCTGCAGGATACCTGTTTAAGTAATTGCAAAAGGCAGTCATTTTTTTAATCACCCTGCCCCTTCCTTTCCTGATAATTTCCAATCTCTTTCAATGCTTAGGTAACTTATAAACTCCCATAATGGCTTTTCATGCCAGGGTTTTTGCAGCAGAGAAACTTCAGAGATGAGTTCAGGAAGAAGCCTCTAGAAGCTTCCCCTGTGTCCATTGAAGCCAATGCCAGACAGCTCCAGGATGGACCTGTCACTGGCCAAGGCTGGGCCTGTCAGCACTGGTGGCAATATCTCTCTTTTAAGAAGACAGAAAAAGAAAATTGCAGCAGAATAGCAGCCAAAGAGGGGAGTAAGAATACGTGCGAGAAACATCTCTGCAGACACCAAGGTCAGTGCAGAAGGAGCGGAAAGAGGTGTTTCAGGCACCAGAGCTGAGATTCCCCTGCAGCCTGTGGTGAAGATCATGGGGACATAGCTGTGCCCCTACAGCCCTTGAAGGACCCATGCCAGAGCAGGTGGGTGACTGAAAGAGGCTGTGACCCTGTGGAAATCCTGTGGTGCAGACAGTTCCAGGCCCGTGGGGAAGAGGAAGCAGAGAAAATCAGGAGTGAAGTGGTTCCTGAGAGGAAGGGAGGGGTGGGGGAAAGGTATTTTAAAATTCTGGCTTATTTATCATTATCCTACTCTGATATGCTTGGTAATAAATCAAAATTAATTTCCTAGAGTCAAGTTTTTTCCTGTGATGATAATCTATAAGTGACGGCTCCCTGTCCTTATCTTGATCCAGGAGCCTTTTTTTTATGTTTTCTCTCCCCTGTCCAGCTGAGGAGACGAGTGATAGATCTTTGGTGGGCACCTGGTGTTTGGACAGGGTCAACCCTCCACACCTCCCGTTACTGTTCTGTTTTAAGTGTTGTCTTCATCCTCTCTTCCTGCCCTGCCCATGTATTTTTGCCCAAGTTGTTTCTCTCTTTTATTCACCTATACCCTTAGCTTTCACTCCTCACTGCCCTCCTTTCACCGAGCAGAAAAAGTCTTTTAAACACATCTGGAATTTTCCACCTCATTTTAGTCCCAGCCCTGGTGCAAAAATGGTCAAGAGGGAGTACTGTTTACCTCTCTATCCTTTTGTTGCTTATTTTTCGCATATGTTTGGTGCAGAGATAATCCTAATTGAATTTAGCATGGCAGAGTACTAGGACTCTCCTTTGATGTATTGAGATTCAGACAAGAGCTTGTTTTCATGAGGGTGGCGAAAGACACCATATGTGATTCAAAATGTGTAGATAATGGATGTTAAACAGCTCTCAATTTCATTGCCATTTGATATCTAGTCAAACCAACATTTCCGTATGGTCCCTGGAAGCAAAAGATTTGTCATTTTGGCAAATAAGGATGATCTGTATGGATGATTTTCCACAAAATTTCACCTTTATAGACTTTTATCGTCACCATCTGAATGTTTCAGACCAAATGTGTCAGATACTGCTGAAAAGCAAGCAATGGAAAACACATTCTTCTAAGGGTATGCTAACAAGCAACCTTGAAAGTAATCAATAAATGCTTCTTCATTCACCTTTAGTATCCCATATGTGTGGAGAATTTCCATGCAGAAGACAGCTTGGACCATCTGTCCCAATGTTCTCTAATCCTTCATCGCTTTGCCACTTTTGTGTAATTTACACTACTAATTTCATGCCAGTAAAAATCTGTAGACCACATCATAAAGCTTTGTTCTCTGTATATTGATAGAATGATGGCAATTGGCAGGCCATAGCATTTTCACTATAATACTCCTTATTTCTGTCATAAACCCCTAACACGTTTTTTTCATCCACATGTCACTGTGTAAACTAATAATCCTGAACATTTCTCTTCACATTATACTATTCATGAGCATGAAATAATCTGAAAGAATGGGTCTCTTCACCTCCAGTGAAAATGAATTTCCATCAACATCCAGAAGTCCAGGAAAAAAGGCTCCATCTGGAAACAAAAATACTTTGCTGCTTAGTCAAAAACAACTACCTGTGATAACTGAATAGCTGAAATTGTGTTAGAAAGACTCCAGAGGAGGGCCACTGAGTTGATCACAGGGATGAAGCACCTCTCCTATGAAGAAAGGCTGAAAGAACTGGTATTGTTCAGTCTGGAAAAGAGAAGGCTTTGGGATGACTTAATTGTAGCCTTCCGGAACCTGAAGGGAACCTACAGGAAAGATGGGACAAGATTATTTACAAGAGCAGGTGGTGAAAAGACATGGGGGAATGGATTCAAATTAAGAGTAGGTTTAGACTACATATTAGGAACAAATTATCTATGCTGATTGTGGTGAGGCACTGGAACAGGTTGCCCAGGAAATTTGTGGATGCCCCATCCCTGGAAGTGTTCAAGGCCAGGCTGGATGGAGCTCTGAGCAACCTGGTCTAGTGGAAGGTGTCCCTGCCCATGCCAGGGGGGTTGGAACCAGATGATCATCAAGGTCCCTTTTCAATCCAAACCATTAAAAAAAATACAATACAACTAATGTTCATTTTCACCAGACAGCAATAGATCTTCCACAATATTTGATCTTCAGAACAAAAATGCCTTCATATCTGATTAAACATGCCTTCAAAAATAATAAAAAAGCGTATTTTGAAAACTGCTTGACTGGACAGTAGCCTCAAATTCCTACTGATGGAGTAAAAACTAACTTAATTACTCTATTAGTCACTTTTTTCACATTTCCACTTTTTTGGTAGTAATTTTCATTTTCACAGATAGCAGAAAAAAACAGGAACAAAGAAAAACAAAATCAAATTATACTTTTTTGCATTGATTAGAAGTTTTTTCTGTTCTTTTAATTGTTTCAGTATTCTTCCAATAATGACTTAATGAAATATTATGTAGTAGGGATTTTGATATTAATTGACACACCACAAACAAAGCACTTCAGTGAGGTTTCACTGGTTATATTGGAAAGAGTCCTCAGAAGTCAACAGCAAAACTTCTGTTGATTTTGATAGAAACAGAACGGATCCCGTGCTCAGTGACTTGCATCAGAAAATTATCAAGATTGTACCACAACACTGCTACCTTGTGGCATGACACAGAGCAAAATCATTATAGCTTTTGTGACATGCCTCTCCCTTCACTAGCAGGGATGCCATGTGTCACAAAATGCTAATGCCTCCTCTTACACTTGAAGGTATGATTCCCTTTCTGCTTCAGTCTTTATATGACAATTAGTGGAAAGCTATGCCTATTTTACTCATTTTGTGATGACAAAGTTTTAAAAGAGGATGCCAAATCACTTTCCCCTTCCAATTCCAATTCATAATGTATTAGTTCTTAAAGATGTTAATTATCTTGCAAAATTTTGTAATGCTGATGTTAAGAAAATGGATATAGTTTTCCAGTAATGACCTGAACAAGTCTGGAACTGGTTTGTATATCACAGATAAAAATACCCTTCCTTACTCCACTATATTTGTGTCTCATTAGTTTATGGACCTAAAGCCCTCCAGGGATTGTCACTCACAAATCCATCTAATGTTTATGAGCTCTAAATTTTGCATTTGGATCTCTAATTTATCCAACAGATATGGAAAATCATATAGATAGAAAACTCCCTAGTGCCTACAAAGCTCTAGGTTTTAATAGAGAGGGCAGAAATAGTATAAGCATAATGTTTAATATAAGCATGATGCTTAGCACATTAGTGGCAAGCTAAGTGTATCTCCTAGGAGGAAAGACATTCACTATATTTCGGGTAAGTGGAATAGTATTCCTCCCAGGACTGTTGGCTTGTAATGATACAGGGTTTAGTATGGTTGTGTGTTAATGCCACCCAGTTCCTGTTGAAGAAGTTTTTTTAATGGAACATTGTCAGCACAGGCAAGTGAGGATCAGCTATTTTCTGGCAGCTCTAAACTTTGGAGACCAAGGGGGCACTGTCATTTCTCCGCCACACATTATCCACCCTGTTTTTATTTACAAGCCCTATACAAACAGGCCTACCATAAATGTACAATAATGGCAGAAGTTGAGTACACATTACTCCAAAATTCAAACCTGCAGAGAGGACTGAAAATGCTGCACAGTTATTAGTATTCTACTATCTGAAACTTCTATTAAACATACATGGATTTAACCATTCTTTCAGTTTCCTACTGTGTAACACATGGTGCAGTTGATGGATCCTAACACACGAATCTTTCCTACTAATTCTCACAGTCAAGTAGCCTCAAAACAACTACTGAGGTACCTATAAAATAAAATATAAAATTGATTTATTCATCCAAAAAGACAGCTATGTCCTAACAGAATGCATGTGGCTACACTGTAAAGTTTAGGAAACTAAACTGAAAATGGAATTTTGCCAGGAGAAAAACTTTAGGAATGGATAAGAAAATAAAGGATAGGTATTTAGCAAGACTAAAAAGGCTGATTATCAGCAGTGGTGAATGCTACATAAAAATTCCCAATAGACACTACAATTCTGAAGTTTGGTTGAAATAAAAATACTGTTTATACTTAAATCCTCCTGTCCTGGCCAGAGGAATTTAGTGAGATAATAATGTCTCTACCTCATGATTACTTGGGTTTAGCTGTATATAACATGCTTTTTCATATCAAATAAAAACTTCAAACTAAACGGGATGGACCTCATAGAAACTATTTAACTGAGTGGTTTCTACTAGAAAGGTGATATGTGTTACAAAAGTATGCAGTAGTATTTAAAGATATTTCCCATTAAGGTCTCTCTGTTTAGGATCCTAAGGCTTTATTATACTCTCTTTACTCACAAAGATATAACTGAGTAGATATTTCCTGGATGATTAGAGTTTTTTGGGGTTTTTTTTAACAGACATTGAATTTTCACAAGGATTATTTTATTTACCTAGAAATGATATGCCTGCAATGTATCACTTTTATTTTCAGTTCAGTCCTGTGAACCAGGAGATAGATACTTACATTATTGTTCTGCCTGCTCTGTGTTAAGATGAATTCAAATGTAGTATTACTGCCCTGATAAATATATTCTGAGTTGCATAACATGCATAACATACACTTCTATACCATAATTCTTTGAACTAATACTGAAGGTAGTGGATTAGGTGTTTTATAAAAGTAGTATTTGTTATAAAATTTGCTGGCAGTAGCAACCTAACAGCAGATGGGGTTTTATAAAGAGCACATAATGATGATTCATTGCAGTAAGTACATGTGGATCCCTTAGATCTTCTTTCAGTTTAGTTCGTTCTTTGATTTATATAGTGATTACCTAGCTACATAATTATTTGAAAAAGCAAGCAAAAGTGATGTCAGCCATCTGCTAAATTACTAGTAGATATAAGCAAGATTTGTCTTTCAGGAGCAGATTCTTTCCTGTAATGCCACTTACTGATGTGAAATTAAATACCCGTGGTTTTCACCTGATATGCTCTCTATTGTTAAATCAGCAAGTGATCATAGACTGATAAAATACATTTCAGAAATGTATCAGTGGGGAAGAGAGGAAGACAGTTTAATGATTAAAATACTGAATTGAGTTTGAAAATCTGGAACTGCTATTCACAAACTCCTTACATGTCCCTAAGCATGCATCTCTCTCTCGTCTCAGTTGTTCTGACATGGAAATAAGGCTCATACTGCTCCATGTCAGAGAAGGACTGTGGAGAAAAGAAAATCCACATAAATAATTGATAGGTAGTTTAACCTTCAATAAAATATACTTTGCTATGTTGATCCCACTCTATCTCCAGACACGAAGAATTAAATTAGTCCACTCTAATAAACTGCAATTACTTACCTAGAGGGGAACACTAGGCAGAATATTTGAAGGTGTTAGTAAGAGTTTACATGCTCTTTGCATTTTGTATTCAGACTCCCCATTCTTGAGACTTGCCTTTAACATCTGAAGCAATGGAAAGTTTCCTGTTGAGCCTCAGCTCCATCAGTTCTGCTACACACACTCTTCCAGCCTGCTCCTCGTGCCCAGCTGGCCTGTGGGAGTAAAAATAAAAATGAAAGCAAAGAGAAAAAAAGAGTGCCCAGGGAATGTATGATATAAGCAGTGCAAACCTGAGTTTTCACTGAGTGTTAATCAGTTTTCAATTCAATTACACTGACAGTTTCCCAAAGCATCTTAAATAACCTCAAAATATCTAACGACATTGCCTATAGAAGATGAAATATAATTGGCGGAACACCTCAAGCATACACTGTTTTTCTGAAAGAAGTGGAAGATTCTAAATGTGGAGGTTTTGCAGGCTTTTGTTTCACTTTAGCAGATTTGTGCACTATCTCTGGTGGGGTGGCATTCATGATGTCTGTTTGTAGAGTGAAAGTATTAATAAACTTTTTTTTTTCCAGATTAAGCACAATTAAATTCCTTCCCTACTTTTTTTTTTTCACAAGGAATTTTAAAAACAGTTTGAATTTATTAAACAGATCTCAAAGACTGAGATTGTTTCATGTGTGAAAATAACAACAAGTATTAATACAATTTTTTCAAATTTTATAGACAAGGCAATAATCCTCTTAAATGAAAGCAATTTAACTCATTGTTGGCATATTAAAATTCTATCTATACCAACAATTACGTTCCAAGTAATAAAACTACAACTGGTAGTATTTCTTATTTTGAAGTATAATTTTACTTCCTGGCTGATAAACAAACATATTGTGATCACACAGTCCTGCTATGAAAGATTTTGCCACAAAAGTTATGCCGATATCTCTACTTCAGTTAATCTTTGGCCTCATAATATATCCTTTTATTATGGTATAATGAGCCCACTTAAGCTGGAAGTCTTGACAGCTTTGCAAGGTTTAATAATCAATTAGTCCACTCTAATATCTCAATCCCTAAATTACTTAGAATTTGATATACCATACCAAACATATTTGATGCATATAAAATGATGCAGTAGAAATAACAACAAAAAGACTCATCCTGTCACACTTGAAAATGTAACAATCTAAACCACATATAAAGGGCTAACATATAAACAGAGGTCATAATGGGAATCCAGTATATGGCTAAATCATCATGATAATACCAATATTAAAATATTTATATGTTTATTTTTGCATGAGTCCATTTAAGGAAGAGAAGGAGAAGTTAAGCTGAGGAGGGAGGGGAATGAATGATGAAATTGAAGAATGAAACTGAGGTATGTTATCTGTGTGGAGGGGAACTGAATGCCATGGATGAAAGCAGCCTCAGCTGGCACAAGGCACAGAAGATCTAGCTAAAGCTCTTGAGAACTCTGAGTGAATCCTTCATAGGGCCCTCAAGGCTATTGCCTCCACCTGACAGTCCAGTTTCTGCTCAGAAGACTAGGTATCAACTGGCCCTAAAGCTCTTAAGACATCTTGTATGCATCTTTGGATCCGTTAATGGTGTGGTCAAGTGGAGAAAACACTGTCCTGGAATGCAAAGTCAGCAGTGAGTTACTGGTCACTGACTGCATAAAGACTTGGGCAGTCTCACATCTGGTAGGTAAGTTGTAAGGAGAAAACCTGGTCCTATGCCTTGATTCACACAGGAAAAAGAAAAAGAGTTAAATGCTATTGTTATAAATAAACAGACAAAAGAAAAGGCAAAATGATGCCAAAATTAAAAGGGTGAGATTAATGGAAAAAAGCTTCTTAGTGTTCCACATTAGAATAAAATTTGTTGAGCAAGTCTGATTAATTTGCACAATAATCTTCCAGGCCTACCTTCAGAACTCCTCTGCCTCATGGACTGAATGTTAGGCCACATGAGACTAACAAATAGAAAGCTCTGCTGCCAGAACTCCAAGCATTCAAGCCACTAAAATTCTGAGTCTGACTCAGAAAATAATTGGAGTTGAGAAAAAAAAAAAAAGGGTAAACTAGATATTCATGTGGAGTTCATATGGGGTTTATCTTCTTTATTTATTATGCAAATAGATCATTTCCCTACAGAAACCCACACTAACTTCATATGTTGATTGATTTTTTATGTACCTGGCAACCACAAGGTCACAGGGAACTCAGTGCAAGGATAAAATTTCTTTTTTTCTAGGAAAACAAGCCATCTTCAACATAGAGCTGTAAGTCATCATGTGTAAAAACAGTGCTCCCCTGTTGTCATTAAAGTGTGCATAAATTAATTCCTCTTCCATGGTGAAGAAATTTTTGGAATAGCAGTTCTATGGAGACAGTCTACATCTTGGAACCTTTTTTTGCATCAGTTCCCTATACATGAATGATCCTGCATTTGTGCTTGCAGAACTGCTTGCATTAGCAGAATGTGATTGTGACTCGTGCCTGTCCTCATAAGAGAAAACAATGACAGTATTATTGGAATAGAAGGGGCAGATGGCCACGCATAAGTCCATGCACTCTAGTGCCCAAATCTCAGCTGCCCACCCTCAGTCACAGTCCAAACTGAGTGAATGGGTGAAGTTTCTTACAGACCAAAGCCAAAAGCTTGATGTTTTCAAATTCTCCAGGGGAATTCGGAAGAATGCATTTATGTTCTCTAACAGTAAGACACCTATAATGTTGCTTACAGATTATGTCTGTTATATTGCTTTAATCACCACTGTCTTTGAAATAGTTTTGCCTACACTGAGCTTTCATTCTAAAAAGTCTTATTTACAAAACACGAAGTTATAAAATGTAAAAATGTGTCTACAGGCAACCAGTAAAAAACAGATTTACCCATGAATGCATGGCATCACCCTTGTATATAGCGTGCTACTGCAAATACATTTGATTCAGCAACTCTGTAAGTTACACCAAAATAATTGTTAATGAGTCAAAGTCTGTATCACACATAGCGATTGTATAGTTAAAGTTATACCTTGTAAAGTTCTCCCTTTTTTTTTTGGTGTGGACTTAACATTGTATTTTCTGATGAGGCATCTCCATGAGGTAAGCCCATGACAGTCCACTAATATTTGCAGGAGCATTTCATTCTTCCTTTTATGTTAGAAAAAGATCATAGAATCATAGAATGTCTTGAGTTGGAAGGTGCCTTAAAGATCATCCAGTTCCAAGTGTCCTGTCACGGGCAGGAACACCTTCCACTATACCAGGTTGCTCATGTCCCACACCAACCTGTCTTTGAACTATGCGTAAGACATGTAATGAAGATAAGCACAGAGTATACCAAATTTGATCATCAAATAGTAAACCTGTAAATTTCTTAAATATTAAAAATGCTCATAAGTGCTTTTTATCAGTTTCTGTCTTGTTTCCAGACTTGGAGAAAGTAAAATTTTATTCAAATGAAAACAAATATTTAATTCATACAAATGATTCCCTGAAACTGCTGTGTACACAGAATTTACCTTTTATTCATGCAATAAAACCTACAGAAACTACTTAAAGATTTTGCTTTCAGAGAAACGTCTCTCTGTAGTAATAAACTTAAACATCTCCTCATTCAGACTGCTTTGACTATTTTTAGCAGTAGGACTTTGTATTTACTAGTAAAAAAAATTCCATCAAAAAGTACAATTAGAACTGATGACAGCTAAACACGGAATAAAAGCTTCACATTTAAATATTTCAGGGTGTAATAACACCTTTTTAAAAATTGTCTCTGTATTTGGAAGTGATAAAAAATCCTCCTATTTCCTGGTCTCTTGTGTTTCATGGTAAGAAACTGATGATTCATTCTTACTTGCTGCTTTGAACAATTCATGTGTACTGAACACAATCCATCCTTGCAAAGGAATACAAGAGTTTTTATGTCCCTTTCAAACACTGAGCTTTGTGTTCTTCTGAGTAGCAATTGTAGCACTCTCACTCTATTGGGCTAATAGAGATGTGGTTTTTTACTGTACATAAGAGCTGAGCTTAGAGACTGAAATACAAAATTTCAGTTTATGAGGAGATATGTTACAATTTCTAGCAGAAAAGTCAGCAGTGGCAACAGATATCCTATTTTAAAAAAAAATTATGCATGTGGTACAGTGGTACATAGAAGTCCATTAGAATGTTTGATTCTTCTTTTTTTTTTTTTTTTTTTTTTGACAGATGCAATTTTCATCAAGAAAATGATCCCCTGAAGAAAAGAGACAGAGATGAATCCAGTGATTCAAGAATGTTTAGGAAATGTCTTGTGCAATGGGAGTAATTCACATAGATAGATCCTTCAGGAGAAATCCTTAAAAACATCCATCTGTTTAGAAAGACATTATAAACACCTGTTACAAAGTTGATACCTTAGGAATTCTTTTAAGGTTACAGCTTATATTCTTGCAAAGAGAGATTCAACCCATTTCCAGTTGCTCCTGATCTGTATTGCCACATTCTCAGCTAGACCATAAGAGTAGGGGAATCTCTTTCCATAGAGGGGAGAACCTGATCTCTGCAGGAAGGGAACATTTTCGCACTTGAGTTTGGTGCTTTCCTCTCTCCATCTTCATTTGTAGCAGTGGTCCCAGCTGAGTTAAGCTGTACAGCACTCTAGATCAATCCCCTTGTGAATTCAGATGCACCGTCTGACATATTTTGAAGCATGCAGTAGGTTAGGTATAGGAGTGAGAAATATGGCAAATATTTGCATGGAACCCATCCTTCAGGAGGCGTCTAAATCCCACCAAGACCAATAAAAATGAAGAATTTCAGTACGTTGTTCGCCTCAGGTCCTCAGACTTAAATCATTACTTCAGTGAAATCTCACGGAATTTTGCCAAAAATCTATTCCATCTAAGTAAAAGAAAAGCACTAGATTATACGGTAAAAGATAACCACCTCTAGTTCAAATGCAGCAGCTTTGCCTCCTGAAATCATAATAGATCAGTATTTTTTAACAACTGTTTTTGGGGAGAACATGAAATCAGAAATAAGTTACACATCTGAAGAATGAATGGACATGCAGGCATTCTTTAGCATACAATGATTTTAAACTTTTACTCCCATTTAGTGCTTGCTCTTTCAAGAAAGTGCTAGAGTACACTATCTGTAAAGTAGAAAGAATTTAAAGCAGTACGTTTTTCAAAACAAAAGAAACATGGGTAAGACAGACATCTGCCAGGAATGAATTTTGTATGACTGGATTTGACAGAGAGTTAGAGAAGCCTTGACTGAATAGCCACTTGCTGTCCCTACTCATTATATTTTTTTATGATTTCTATGAAAAATAAAAAAGTGAAGCAAACTTTAAGCAACTGCTTGCAGCCATAATACTAAGCTGCTTTTTTACATCTGAAAAGCAGCTATTCCAGTATTTGAATTACCATCATAAGGCCCATTAGATCAAGAAAATGTAATAAAAAAGTCACTTATAACACAAAGGTTTTCCTTGGGAAAACCTGTTCCTGTTACTTAAGATACACTACTCTTAGTGTGTGTATATGAAGGTCTTTATAGTCACTGAATGTGAAATTTTTTTCTAATTCTGTGGACAAAATACTTTCAGGGAATGCTAAGCTTGCAAATACATTAACTTGTATCTTGAATATTTGCACACAAATATAGGACAAACTTTGAATTTCGCTTAAAGGGACATTCTTCAATTTCCATAGAGAAAGAATAGGCCACTGAAACTGATATCAGAGGCAGCAGTTGCATCACTTATGTGTCATGTAGGGAACAATAAAGTAATAGATAAATATTTATTATTCCTTGAAATATTTTTTATTATTATTCACTTATAACAAATCGCTCACTGGAATGTTCTATTCTATTTGATAAGATGGTAATAATGCGATTAATCCCGTTATACGAGTTTCATTATCCAAAACCACAATTAAACAACCAGTGGTGGTCCCGTTGGGCTGGAAGATCTTGTTTGAAAAGCACTGCTAATGTTTGTGACATTCAGAGATCTTTATTCAGTAGTGAGGGGTGCTTAGGTGTTGAAGTTAATACCAACTTTTTTCAGCCATTCCATGACTGAAGCTAGCCAGTCTAGAAGTTGACATAAAAGTTCAGTAAGTGTTTAAAAGCTTTAAATCTGTGACCTCATTGAACTCAGGATCTCAGGAAATTGTCTGTGTTCATAGTAACAAATTCTGTCTCTATTCACAGGAAATAAAGGAGAAAAATCTCAACAGCTCTGTTGCATGTGTCAACAACTTTCAATGCAGGTTAAACTGTAAGCAAATCAGTTCTCTGTCTGTTTTCAAGCTTTCAATTTCTTCTAGAATTAGCACTAGCCTGGGGGGATTTCACAAAAAGAGAATTAGAAAGCAGTGTCTTATCAAGCAGAAAGGACAGGAAGGGGAAAGAGGGAAGAAGGAAGGAGGAAAAGAGAAAATGGAAAACTGTTACCAACTAGCTCTGTGAAATTTACATTATATCAACAATGTCTAGTATACAAATGCTTTGGGGGAAATACATTTATCAGTGTATTTTTAAAGCATGATTTATTTTTTCACACGTCATTACACAGACTAGGATTGCTTGTCTTACATGGTTTATAAAAAAAAATATAGTACCTAATATAAACTGAGACAAAATATTTGATCATAAGCTGAAAATTCTCTGATATTATGAGGAGGATACACCTTAAGTTCCAATTTCCCCACTTTACACTCATTTTTCTATCAATATAGTTTTTAAATAGAAAATATCATTTTACTTTAACCATTTGTATAAACCAAGTAGTATGTCAAACTAAAAAAACTCTGTATTTCTTCTATTACTAAAATACACAAACACAATTGTGTATGAACTATGAAAAAAATGCTTATCAAAATACTTAAAAGGTGTAGCTATTCTGTATTTTAATAGATAGACTCGGCAGTGTGGAGAATAACACAAAATGGAAAAAGAATATAGAATTAATTTGTCAAACTAATTGAAAACCGATCAATGGAGAACAAAAAGAATACCCCTGGATTTTTCCCACAGGATTTTCCTGCATTATCCTGCAAACTTCTGGGAAACTTGGTAAGATATAAAACAATAGGGTGCCTCGAGATTCCTGCGCCATGGCAGTGAAAACGTCAGATTTTCTATTCATTCCAGTGGCTCTGAAATACCCAATGTGTCTCTGAGTAGGCACAAACATTGCAGATCAGTTGACAAAATGTTGGTACCATTACTTTTTAAGACCATGTCTCTTGTCAGGCATTTACATCACGCTGTGAACAACATTAGAAATTTTTCATAGTTAAATGTGAATTTACAAAATAATTGCCCAGTTTTAGTACACAAAGTATAGCTTTTGGTACCTTAGAAAAACATTAAAAGCTCAGTGAGGTTTACTATTTGACAAATACCAGCTTTCAACTCCAAGTTCTTTTTACAATGAAAAAAATAAAAAGCTGCAAAAACTGTTACAGAGTGAAAAGTCTTTTTGTTTACTTAAAATGACCTGGAAATCATCTGAACTGTTAAGTGAAATGGCACCAGGAACAACAAACATCTTAATTTCCGAGTAAATGAAAACATACCAAAAATATCCTCAAAGACTAAATAATGTGACTAAAAACATGAACTTGAAAGTATGTCCTTTGACAATGATGTGTTCTTATGGATCTAATTTAGAATGCTTTTTTTATTATATTAGGGTTCTTACTGATTGAAATTAGACACTGCAGAGTACTGCATTGTACCTAAAGTGATATACTTTATTTTAAAGTTTAAATTAATGGAGCTCTGTTTTTGTAAGGAAAAATGAGCTCGTTCAGTTATGCAGTATTTCAAGTTAATCTTCAGAAGTACTGATTAAGTAATTGCACTGTAAAAGAGCCCATGTTCTGCTTCTGACTCCAAATGAAATTTTCCTCCTAGAATAAGAGAAAGTTTTTCCAAGAGCCTGAAATCTCTCCTAATGATTTTTTCCTTAGACGTCGCTTGAAAAGTTTTTGACCTTGAAAAGTATCAAAGCCAATATTTTTCTTATTAAAAAAAAAAAAGAAAAAAAAAAAAGGAAGAAGAAGAGAGACTACTCTCCAGTACCTTAGTTATCAGTGTACTTTGTGTCATGTTAAAAGGTTGTCATGAAAATTCTAATCCATTCAGTAAAATATAATATATAAATCACGTATAATCTATCATTTTCTGCCAAAGGATATATTGATGCTACAGAATGATAGCATTTGTCTTTTAAACATGTAGGATTTTCCTGGATACGTTTTGCCACAAAGGGTAGATGGTGATTATAGATAAGCTCAAAAATAGCACATAAAGGACATGGCAAAAAACTACCAAACATTAAATTCTGTTGTATGATTCTGAGGATAATGGGGAAAGCTGAAAGCCATAGCTATGTTTATGTTTTCTGTACAGCAACAGAAAATGGCAGAAAGTCACACAGCTTCACTGGAGATTCAGAATAAAAGTGTCAAAATGGGGAGAAAGGAGCGGAGGAAATAATTTTGAAAAGCACAACAATCTGGATAACAATCACAGTAAAGTCAGACAACTGTGAACCCCAGTTTCAGATGTTAGAGTAGCTGAAAGCAACCATTGTTGCTTCAATAATAAAGGCACTTCCATATACAGAATTCTGATGCCTAATGGCAATTATTAGGATGGTAGATGGAGGAAGAGAAAGACCAAAAAGTTATCGGTCCTTCAGCTATCTGCCTTCTAACAAGCCAGTGGTTCTTCAGTGCGTTGATTATAAGAATGGCATTGCAGGGACATATTTCAACACAACAGGGTAGTCTCCACAAGAAGAAAAGTAATCAGAAACTGATTTGACTCAATGGACCAAATCCCTCCCTCATGTTACTTCAAACCACTCGTATTTTCAGAACAACTTGATGCACTGGAAATGTGTGTTCCCCCTTTCAAGTGAACATGGTCTACCTACAGAAAGAATTTTCAAAGGCTTATCTCAAAAATAATGAAGTACAAACCTCATACCAAAAGAGTACAGTTTTTTGGTTTGTTTTTTTTTACCAGGAGAGAATTTTAGATTACTTCCTCTTCCTGGATGAAAATAGATAAACAAATTTTGGTCTTGCATAAGATGGGGGGGTGCGGAGGAAGGCGAAACAGCTGATTAGTTTATAAATGGTGTAATGAAGGTAATATGACTTTCCTAAACTCAGACAAGAATCCTATTAAACATCAGTCACTAACTAGGAACTAAATACTTCTGAACTCGTAGTTTTATCCACGAAATTAAAAGCAAAGGTCTAGCCATTATATAACTGAAAACAATGGAAAAAGTGAAAACACCTTAGCAAAACTAACTTTTCAGATGCTAAATTTAAATTACAGTGCTTTGATTTGGGATGGACTGAACACATGCTTACATGTGAGCATGCACCTTAATGTCAGCTGAAACAGAGACATTATGAAGTGTTATATATTTAGTGGAAGTTAACCCAAGTGCTATTATTCTGTGTGAGAAACAATCAATCCAAGTACTGCCAGAAACTGCTAATGCTTTGAAATATATCAAAACCCCTTTGGTTTTATTTACAAAACCTAAACAATGACAAGAAAAGCCAGTGCAGTCAACAAAGCAGCATGTTTATTACAGGATATTGAATATATAGAACAAACCATAAAGACAGTCCTAGATATTTCCCATGACAAGGAAAGAAAGTCTTATTTTAGATATTAGCCCATATTTTTTAAAATATTGAAAATATATATCCCCTTTAATCATTTTAATATATATATATAATATTATAATAATAATAAAANTAATAATAAAATAAAAAATATAAAACAATATATTAAATATAATAGAAAATATATAATAATATAATCATCAATTAATATATAAATTAAATTTATATATTTAAAGAATATCTCTACTTCGTCTCTACAAGTATACATGTAAATATATATCATTTTGTATGTGTAAATATGTAAATGCATGTGCATATGTGTCTTATCAATTTTATTATATATTCATGTACATCCTAATTTTGAATCATCTGGGTTTTAACAGTCTTTTGCTTATTGCTGCTCCTTAAGTTACTGATATTGTTTCTTAATTTTAAAACGAGTTTAACCTAATCACTTGTGAGTGGTAGTGGCTGGAGAATTTGAGAACAGAATAATTTTTCCTTAATGAGCAATCTACTCACAATGAATACAGAACACAACCAAAAGCATTACATTCGAAAAAATGTAATATATGAAGTGCAGTTTATTAATGATTGATCAAAGTTTATTTCAAATCATTGACTTGTATCAGGATATTGTTCTAAACAGTAATTATTTAATACAATATTCAGCCCAAGAATGAAAAATACTGGCATGTTTGTAACTACTGCCATATAGGAAATAACCCATTAAACAAACTGTGACCATAAATAATATGAACATATAAAAAACCCTTCCATTTTCCATGTTTGTACACATGGAAGATTCTAACAGATTTATTGTAAAAATTATTCTGCATACAGTGTACACATCGTGTGGGGAAATATATTCAAGCTATTTACAGAAATCAGAGTTCTATTTAAGCTAATGTGATTTTCCAAGGAAAATGTCTTCATTTAAATATATATATGAATAGCAGATTGCAAAACTGAATATTTCAGTCAAGAAATAATACCAAGAGACAATTTCAGAGCTCACAAAATATGCTGTATTATCAGCTGGCTGATGATTCTTAAGGAACTCCATCCACAAAGCAGCTTTGTTTTGGAACTTAAATAATTTGTTAAAATAAAATTTTTTTTATAAAACGACTCTTTATTATATACATATCATGAAAAGACCTTTTCTAATACAATATACTTTGAAGAAAACAACCATAGCAAGGAGATTTACAAACGGGAAAAATAGATGTGTAAAATACTTTGCTTGTCTTTTGAATTTTTCTTTCAAAATTCTAAACAAAAAGTTCCTTAAAGTCCTGAAATTCTAAAGTTTCAAATCTAAAAAAGGTTTGAATGACANCAAAGGTCTAGCCATTATATAACTGAAAACAATGGAAAAAGTGAAAACACCTTAGCAAAACTAACTTTTCAGATGCTAAATTTAAATTACAGTGCTTTGATTTGGGATGGACTGAACACATGCTTACATGTGAGCATGCACCTTAATGTCAGCTGAAACAGAGACATTATGAAGTGTTATATATTTAGTGGAAGTTAACCCAAGTGCTATTATTCTGTGTGAGAAACAATCAATCCAAGTACTGCCAGAAACTGCTAATGCTTTGCAATATATCAAAACCCCTTTGGTTTTATTTACAAAACCTAAACAATGACAAGAAAAGCCAATGCAGTCAACAAAGCAGCATGCTTATTACAGGATATTGAATATATAGAACAAACCATAAAGACAGTCCTAGATATTTCCCATGACAAGGAAAGAAAGTCTTATTTTAGATATTAGCCCATATTTTTTAAAATATTGAAAATATATATCCCCTTTAATCATTTTAATATATATATATAATATTATAATAATAATAAAATAAAAAATANATGGAAGATTCTAACAGATTTATTGTAAAAATTATTCTGCATACAGTGTACACATCGTGTGGGGAAATATATTCAAGCTATTTACAGAAATCAGAGTTCTATTTAAGCTAATGTGATTTTCCAAGGAAAATGTCTTCATTTAAATATATATATGAATAGCAGATTGCAAAACTGAATATTTCAGTCAAGAAATAATACCAAGAGACAATTTCAGAGCTCACAAAATATGCTGTATTATCAGCTGGCTGATGATTCTTAAGGAACTCCATCCACAAAGCAGCTTTGTTTTGGAACTTAAATAATTTGTTAAAATAAAATTTTTTTTATAAAACGACTCTTTATTATATACATATCATGAAAAGACCTTTTCTAATACAATATACTTTGAAGAAAACAACCATAGCAAGGAGATTTACAAACGGGAAAAATAGATGTGTAAAATACTTTGCTTGTCTTTTGAATTTTTCTTTCAAAATTCTAAACAAAAAGTTCCTTAAAGTCCTGAAATTCTAAAGTTTCAAATAATTCTAAAGTTTCAAATACAATAAGCAAATTCTCACCTTTATCATTTTACAGAAATCTGAAAACAATATAAACTTCTTGAGAAGTATTGCATACTCAGTCTTTACATTTACATCTTCAATTTGTGCTTGCAAAAGAAAAAAAAGGAAGGTAACTATGCAAGTGTGATAAAGAAGAAAAAATCCTACTCACTTGACAGAAAGGAATAAGAGGGAGAAAATGTTCCTTCCCAACCCTCTGCCACATGTGGGCAGGCTCAGGGATTTTAGCTGGAGTTGACAAGTCACCATTTACTTTTTCTCTCTCATTTCAAGGCGTCACTTGGGGCAGACAGGCTTTTTTATTTTCTCAAGGTGGGGTAGACCAGGCTTCAAACAACTATCCTTGTCAACTGTTAAGCTTGCCAAGCCTTGCCTGGTAGCTATAATGTTATGATGGAATCCTAAAATAAATGTTTCATCTTTCTGTATTTATTTAAAACTAGTACTAATTTTAATGTTAATTTAATTTTCAGAAGCTGTCTTACTAGTAAGACAACTTATTTCATGTTTCTTCCTGAAGTTATTCTTATTGATTTGGTTTGGATCCTTATTCATTTAGAACTAGTAAGTGCAAGTTACATTTGACAGACTGGTTTTAGGTTTTCATATTCATTGTTGATCAATTCCCTCCATCAGGAATTATTTTCCATCTCTTACTGCAAACATTTCCAGTGTGTTTTCAACAGTCAGAACTGTTCATCCTCTATGGCTTGCGACTGGTCACTTTAGTTACAGGGATTTGATCTCATTTCAGAACAACTGAAACCTTTGAAAAAGGAGACAAATGAAAAGGAATAATTAAAAAAAAACCCAACAAACAACAAAAGAGAACTAAAGAAAAGGGAGTAATAATAATAAAAAAATCACTCATGTTTACATAGGAATACTCTGCTTTAAAATCATTGTTGTTTACGTAGGCAACACAAAGATCACTGGCACCAAAGGGTCACAGAAAGCTCAGTGAAGATGCTGGACAAGTATAATTTTATTTTTTTCCTACTCTCATACTTTCCCCCAGGCCCTGGGAGAAACTAGACTAAAGGAAGTTGTGCTTTCACATTACAAATATTTTTGTAATGTGTTTCTACCACTATCCATTCCCAAATCTTTGTGTGAGGAAAGGCCTATGAGATAAAATATCTAAATATTCCTGCATAGAAAGTAATAAGTGAACACAGTAAAACTGCAAAACTGTTAAAAATGGATAACTAACACCATTCAGCAAATTTTTCTCTGATTTTAAACAGTTTTATCTCTTTTTAAACACAAATTATTGAAGTACAAATTAAATAATGCTGTAATGTTGACAGGCAATTTGGAGATGAGCACTAGCCATGGAAGAAGTGGAAATTATACCTAGTTCAAATTGTTAAAGATGTTCATTTAATAAGCTGAAAACCAGAATTTTCATATTTCAAGGAGTTTTATCTTTTTGTTAGAAAAAATGTTTGTTATTATCCTCTGGGTGGTATTTCTGTAGCTTTTGTTTTTATATTAAAGTTATTAAACTTGCCTCTGCTATTCTCATTACCAGAATATTTTATGGGTAAATCCACTTAAGGAACCTATTGTGCTTTCTGATCAAAGTGGAAAATGAAGCCAGGTTATAATAAGCAATTTAATTTTTAATGAGCTGGATGAGACCCAAGGTCATAACAAAGGGCAGAAACCAACCAAACAGAAAACCCCAAACAACAACAAAATTTCCAGCACAGAACGCTAATGATAGCACACTACACATGACCTGGGCAAAATAATATTTGGCAGACTACATCTAAGACCTATCCCACTTGTATTTTTTATTTTCTTTCAGAACTCTGACTAAGTCTAAGTTAGGTGTAGCATATTAAATAATACAGAAGCACATAAAAATGCATGAGACTTGTTTGCTGAAAAGAATTTAACAAGGATGTTTATTGAATGTAAATTTCCCAAGCTCAAGTTTAAATGCTACAGCTACAAGCTGAACATTTAAACTTCTAATATCTTTTGTAACACCTTAGAAGGTATTTAACTACTGTCTTGGATTACAATTCTGCCAGAATGCTGTGTGTAACTTCCACCGATGTTCTTGGGATTTGGCCTTTCAGTCTTCAAAAATAATAAATCATAGATAAGGAGAATCTTTACCCAAACAAGGTGTCCTTGCTTTCTTTGCAGCTTGTAAATTAAGAAATGAAATTTTATTATTTTTTAATACAGCCTTGTTTAACATTTTACTTGGCATATTCTTTGATTTTTACTGGTGGACTTTCTTATAGCTTTCTCCAGCAGTAGAAATATTTATGCCACTAAGCCCTCTGGTAAGCACTTTATGTCCAAGACACACATCATTTTACCCTGACAAAATTGCTCTATGTATTGCAAGTAATGTCCTTATGAAACACACTCTGTCTCATTAAAGGAATATAAAATTTAAAATTAAATTAGATATACTTTTACACCTAGGAAACTATAAGCAATAGAGAAGATGCTAATGAGTTCTGCAGGTTCTACAGGTAGCCCATGGATCAACTCCAGCCCACAGGATGCTTTCATCTGCTTTATAAGCTTTTCTCTAGGGAAGAGAAGCAACTATTTGAGCAGCCAATTGCTGCTGGCACAGCCAAGCACTTCACCATGGTATCGTCACTGCCTCTGCTCTCCTAGTGGGAAGGGAGAGGAAAGAAGCAAAGAGGGCAGAAAAAACTGTCCCCATTGAAAGAGAAGGAGAAAAAGTACCCCTGCAGAGCTCCAAAATAATTCTTTCTATATGGCAGTAGCATGAAACTGAGAAAGAGGCACAAGCCCATGCTGGTATCACCTGGCAGAGCCATGAACTGCAGCTTTTGTAAAAGTCAAGGAGTTTAAAGGAAGAAGTGAAGTCCAGCTCCTGTGGCTGTTGTGGGGACAGTGACACTGCTTAGAAAGTTTACTCACTTCCTCAAAACAGTTTTTCTTAGTAAAATGTCCCTCCTTTCCTTTCTCTCCATTAGTAACAACATACTCCAACTCAGTTCAACCAAGAGTTGGACAATAGAATAAATATAAGAATTAGTTGTCTGGTAAAGTATTAATGAAAAAGTATCTAATCCATCTTCAGGTTAAGATTGGAGGAGGAGAGGTGGACAACAGTCCTAAGTGATTAAGAGGCTTCCTACGGACCACAGAACACAATTTGAGAACTGCTAATTTCTGTGATCATATATCAGTTATTTAAATACATAATAATACAAAAAACATTAAAATGAGTGTCATACTATGTATCATTTGTATATTATGTTACCCATTTCAGGTGTGTTGCAGAAGTGAAATTTCACTTGTTAACTACACAGGAGCAAGGTATGGCCTTATCTCTCCAAGTAATGAGAACAGCTTGTCGTAACAAGTGTATATTCTGAAATTCATCAAAGGATGTTTTGCTAGTACTTTGCCTGGTGTTTTCCCTCCCATTTTCTTTAAAAAACTTACTGGTCAGTGCCTCTGAGATTTTGTTTACATAATATATTATTTCTGCTAAAAATGAGAAAGAAGAAGGGGAGAAGACAAAGAGGAAGGAGGAGGAGGAGAAGAAGGGGGAAAAA
>VYXC01012581.1:997900-1018255 GCA_013397175.1 Platysteira castanea | reverse complement strand
CGCCTCTGTGACATCCCACGAGACACCGGCCAGCCCGGGGCGAGGACAGGACCCCTTTGGGGCTGCCCCCCGAAAGTAGCAGCGCCCGGGGCAGGCACAAAGCCGAGGGTTTGCAGGATGGGGCCGCTGAGCCCTTCGGCAGCTCAGACCCACTTTTCGACTTTTTTCCGTCCCCATTCCTGCTGCTCCAGTTTTAGGAGCTGCGCAGTCCCCGCTCCAGGTCCCAGCGGGGTTTCTGCTTTAAAGCAGCCAGATCCTCCCCGCTCCCCCCGACCCACTGCTGCTTCACCCCCACCTCCGCGCTCTGGGGTAGGGCGGGGGGCAGCAGAGGGACGGAGTCGCCCCCAAAAACGGCATCACAGGGCAAGAGGTGGATGCGAGCGCCTTGGCTGGCTGTTCAGACCCCACCCCACTGCTGACATCCCCTCCCGTGTCCCCCCGCCCTTTCAGAAAGATTCACAGGGGACATCCGCCCCCTCCCATGCCCCCCGAGGAATAAGTTAAAGCCAGTGCGGCTTTGGGGTTTCCATCCCCACCGAACCCTGCTCGGAGCTGGGGAGCATTCACAGGGCTGAGCGCGCCCCGGGGCCAGGCGGGAAGGGGAGAGTGCGGGAGGGCGCCGGGAGAGCGTGTGCAGGAGGCAAGGGCTGGCAGGGAAGATTTTTCCCCAGGGTGTTGCTCATGTCCAGCTCAAACCAGTACAAGAAACCAACCTCCATTTTCTTTATTTCGTGGTTTTTTTCAGACTGTTAAAAAGAAAAAAATTTTAAAAAGAGAAAATGACAAAAAAAAATCCTGGTACATGAAATAAAGATTTTTTTTTTTTATACAACTTGGTCCTCGTTTATGTGGATTTACTGGGGGGATTAATAGCACCAGAAGAGTACCTCAAAACCCAGCAAGAGAATCTACTGCTGTGGACAATTTTGTCCTCACTGGCAATTGGACGGTCTTGCTTCAAGATAGTCTTCGAGACACAGGAACAGATGAGGCAAGAGGAGAGGGCTTTGCTACAATTTTTTTTAAAGTACGTGTGGGTAAATTCACGTCACACACGTGGGCTTTCTCTGCTGCCCTCCAAAACATCTGCTCCAGCCTCTCTTTAGATGCAGACCCAGAAACAGGTAAGGTGGCAGCAGAGCAGGGAGGTGAGATCCCCACAGAGGGGGCTGGGCTACCAGCATGTCCCCTCACCTCTCACTCACCACTGGCAGCAAGGGTGTCACCGATGAGCTTCCCTTCACCCTGCACTGGGCTCTCACTTGCCTTGAGACCCTGCCTGGCTTTCTGAAGCAGACCACAATCCCCGTCAGACTCCGTCACCACTAGCTCGGAGGGCTGACACAGAAGGACAGCCACCTGAGTGACAAAGCTTCTCTGAAGAGTGGCCAGGGTCTGACCCACAGCAGACAAGTGGAACCTCGAGCTGAATGAGCAGGTGGGACCAGGGGAGTTAATCTGGCAGCAGCAAGGAAGGCACAGGTGGCTCCAGGAGTCCCAGCAGACACTGCTGGGTTGCAGTGTGATCACAGCACTGCAGTTCTCCCTGCTGCTCAATGCACCTCACACAGGTTGATACCCGTGCTCAGCCTCTGTATCCCCTGGCCAGCACCACTGGGTGCCCACTCTGGCCCTCACTGGACCTCCTCCAGCACAACCTCCTACAGCTCATCCCTCTTCTTTGGGCCCCTGTGTTAGGTAGCACCTAACACGCACCCCAGCATTCCAGCTGGCAGGACGCTTCACTGCCAAGGTAATTGGGGGCACCCGCCGACCCATTTCTGCTCCTCCTCCAGGGACCCTTCCCAGCAGCAGCCTCGCCAAGAAGGAGGGCACAGGGAGGGGAGAGGCAGCAAAGCAGGCCAAGAGCCTGTCTGGGGGACACCAGGGAGCTCCCGGCCCTGCCACATGCACATCTAGCAGACAGCTGCCTTCCCACCCCTTCTAGTGCACAGACCCCAAAACCTTCTCACCTCCTCCTCATCTCCTTGCCTGGCTCTGAAGCCTCCACCAGTGCTGAGTGCTCCCACTCCGGCATGGGTGGGATGAGCTGAAGGACCCCCCTGCATTTTCTGCATCCACCCTGTGATGTTTCCAGTCCTGGCCTGCTGCAGAGCTTGGGGCAAGAGTCTGCTCCCTCATCCTCACCCATGCCACTGAGGCACTGGGGAGATGTGGCTACGCTTCCCATGCAATATCCTGCCTGGAGTGAAGGGGGTGTATGGCTCACCCCCTCCACACAACTCCATGGAGGGCTCCTTCCTCGTAGAGTGCAGATGCTTCTTCCCTTCTCTGTCTGGCTTTTATAGGATTAGGCAATGGAGGGGGAGAGGCAGGGAAGCAGCATCGGCCTGAAATTAGGTGTGGGGAATGCTCCTCAGACAGTGCCAGCCTCCATGCCGTAATAATTAGTACTAATATTCAGCACTTATACAGCACTTTTCATGTTCAAAGCACTTTGCAAACATTAACTAATTAATGTCATATTAAGTGATGTCTTAGAGGGGCAGCATCGAAAGCAAACGACTTGTGCGTGGGCAGAAGCTCTCATTCCCCATCTCTCCCGAGGCACATTAACACTTAGGTAGGTGAGAGACCCTAGTATGTTATCCTGTGCCCCTCCTAGTTCTCAGTGCTCCCCATGCCACATGTTTGCCTCTCCCACTGCTGACTGTGTGCTCTGGCAGGCCATGAGTACGCCAGGGGTGAGTAGGGCACCAGGGTCTCCTCCACAGCACTGAGCCACTGAGGCCTTAGGGAAGCCAAAGACTCATGACTCAGAGTTCAGTTAAAATATTTGGATTGGAAAAGTTCCTGCCCCAGACCCAAGCCCCAGCAGTGGGGAAGGAGAGACAGCAGGCCCCTGCAGCACAGCCAGAGTGGAGATGGAATAGGCAAAGTCTGGTCCGATGCCTTCAGCCAGGTCCCTGTCATGCCTCAGCTCGTGACCTCTTTGGGGCCAATGGTCATTCCCTGCTTTCAGGTGCCAGAGGAATGCAGAATCCTGCACGGGGTGGATTTTGGACAGCCCCCCTCTGAACCTGAGGACACACTCTCAAATGCTGGCCAGAGAGGAGTAGAAGGCAGGCAGGGCATCTGCCAGAGAGAATGCTACCCTACTCAGACAGAGCAATCTGCAAGGATGGCTCTGGCAAAGGATCTGAGCTCCAGAGGGCCTGCACTGCCCAAGGGATGCTGGCCTGCGCTGGCAGTGGTGCCAGGTCTTCCATCCCATGGAGGCAGAGCATGGCTGAAGAGGGGGCTCCCTTTGGGGGATGGTGAGGGGCAAGGGAGCACTTACTACTGAATAATGCCCAGGCCCTCACGTGTGTGGGTCTGCTGTCAACATGTGCTTGCTGCTCCTCTGCTGCCTCTCTCATATGGACCACAGCCAGAGCTGGCTGCGTTTTGCTTTAGTGGGAGACGCTCTGAGAGCTCCTCATGTGGGGAAACCCAGATACTTGGCTATTAAATTAACGTCGGGCATTTAACTGCATCATTAAAATGGTTTAAACACCCAGGAGTGGTAATTAGTAATTATGGTTTGGTGAGGCAGGATATTAAGACCCAGGTATGGAGCCCAGTATTTTTCTCTGCAGATAATTTTTAGTGCCAGATGACTACAGAGAGAGGCCAAGCCTCAGACACGCAAGCCTGCTGTCTTGCTTGTGTGTGAGGACTGCCACGGGGGAAGAAGACAGCCACAAAGCTCGCCTTTCAAAAGCTAAGCACCAAGGCCAAGGACAGAGAAAAGTTTGAGAAGAAGAGCTGATGGAGGAAGAGGGTCTCTGAAGAGGTACAGTCAACATCACTAAAGCTGCTAGGTGAGCAAGGATGGCAAAGGACAGCCTATCTGAATGTCCTGGAAGTATCCCCAGAGGTAGAGGGGGCTGCAGACAACTTGGCATCCCCTTCCCAGGTGCTTTCCAGCTGCTAAGGTCTTTTCCCCTCATCTCTCCAGGCCCTCCTGGACACCTTCTGGAGAGACAGAAAGAAAGGGCCAACAGTTTTGGTAGGGAAGGAAGGCAGATGGAGGATAAAATTTGAGTAGGACCTATGCAGATTAAGCAGATGTGAATTAAATGCCACCAGCCTGAGTTTTACCTCCAAGAGTGGGGAACGTGTCACCTCTCACACTAAGCTGAGGCATGGAGCTGGACCACATGGGCTGCTGTGCAGTATGCCACTCCTCACCCAGGCGGGGCATTTACAGGACCTCTGATCAAACTGAGCATATCTTTGCCACAATTTGCTGGCTCCACAGAGCTCTAGAGTAGTTGTGCAAACAAAATGCCCGATAGGGATGAGAAACTCCCCTCCAGCCAGAGAGGGGATAGGGCCCTGTCACCCAGACATGGGACAGGTCATAAAAAGACCTTTAAATGGGGATCTGTGCCCACAGGGGTAGGGAGAACATCCATGCTGTCCCAGTGTCCGTGGTGGCTAGTCCTTAACTAAAGCCATCAACCACTGGCCAGCACAGGGGTGCTGAGGACCTGCCAGACATGGAGCTGCACTGAGGACCCTGACAGAGGATCCAGGACCCCAGCGGGCCATGTTGCTTCCCTCAACTGCAGCAGCAAAAAATGGGTGACTGCCTCCATCTTCCTGGCTGCAAATCCCAGCTTTGACCTGGCTGTGGCAGAGCCAACACAGACGTGAACCATTCTGGCAGAGTGTTGTCACTTGTGCCAGTTTTGCACCGTGGAGAGGAGTAACGTGCGAATGACGCCAAACCCTGCTGGCCTCGTTTCGCTTGCCCTTTATTGAAACCTCCGGGCCTTGCACCCTGGGCTCGGAGCGACAAGGGGGCCACAGCTCATGTGCGCAACGAGGGCTGGGCCTCGGCGGCCTCGGCATCCTCCGCAGCGGTCAGCTCTTGACATTGCGGAACGTCCGCAGTGGAGGAGCCGGCTGGCCCGATCCCCGCGGCTTCAGCAAAGGGGTCAAGATACACGGGGATGGGCTGAGTCCTAGAAACAGATCCACAAGGGCAAAGTACTGGGCTTGGGAAACGGTTTTCTCTGCTGGCGCTCCTCCTGCTGCTCCTGATCCCCTCGGGGATGGAAAAAACAAGGGACTTTACTCTCTAGGGACCTGTCAATCAGAATCTGCCAGCACCGTTTAATTTGCTGCATTTGTGCCTGCCAGGAGCGCCGGCCGGGCTGCCTGTTCCTGAGCAGGCAGTGCCATCCCGTGGGACGAGCCCGGCACAGCAGCAGAGCCTCACAGCCGCACCGTGCGGGAGCTGGAGCAGCCCCACAGCTCCCAGGGAAGGTGCAGCGCTGCGACCCTTGCCCGCTGTCCCTCCTGGTGCACAGGGGTGGCCAGCGGACGTTTCCACTCTGCCAGGGCTCCTCACTGCCTGCCTTCCCTCATTCCTCCTCTCCTTCCAGCAGCTCAGAGGGGACACAAGGACATGATTTACCTGGGGGTTCAGCTTAGTCCCACCCGTGGCGGGCTCCAGCCAGCGCAGGGGCAGGTATTATTTTAGGAGGGGAGGGCAGACAACAAAGCTCTTCCCGTGAGCTGGGTGCGGCCACTGAGATTCGAGGCAGCGTGTCCCAGGAAGCTGCGTATCCTCAGCAAGTCTCCCCACTTCTCCTACTCTAAAATCCGCAGCTCTGACTGGTACCTGGCCAGGGATCATCTAGGAGTGTTTAATGGGGTAATACTTCATGCATGTAGAGAAAAGAGTAATTCCTGGCAGTTCCCAGGTCAGGAAGCCCCATGGCTGCCCCATGTCTCTTTCTGTCCTTGCTCCTCTCCCTCGAGTACCTGGTGCTGCTTGTAAGTCCTTTGGACACAAAGGGGTGAAGGGAAGGTTCCTTCCCAGCCCAAATCCCTTCCCATCCCCTACAGTAGGAGCCACAAGCAAAGCCTGGGCCTGACCTTGAGAGTCAGCTGTGACCTTGGGAAGTGCCTGATCCAGAGGAACAGGCTGCAGACAGGGAAAAGGAGAGAAAGGAGGACCTTGGACTGCTGCAGTGGGAGCTTTCTGGAGCGAGGCTGAGAGTGCGCATCCGTCCCAGCTGCCTCGGGGTACCTGACGCCCGATGGGGGACATACGCAGCACAGCTTTGCCAGAAGGGACAAAAGCACCCGGCTGACTCCTCCAAAGACAGAAGAGAGCAGATGGTGCTGAAATCTGCTCAAGAGGAGAGGAAGGAATGGCCCCGAGGCCCCGTACTCCCTGTACCCTCCGCACTCCCTGTACCCCGAGAGGGCACATTTGTTCGCGGCCAAGCGTGTCGGCCAGCCCTGTCTCTGACTTACCAAGGAGCAGAGAAGGGAATGGCAACCACGGACTTGCTGCATATCCCTTGCTGCCATTCTCTTTTGTGGGAACCTTCTTGACAGTCCCTGGGAAGGGAACAGTATGTTACACATAGGTGGCATCTGCTTTTGGCTTCTTACTGCCTTGAAACTAGGTCTTGTGCAAATAGGGTTCAACTGTGTTTCCTAGCAGAAATTGCTTGCGCTCTTTTTCTGCCTCCTGATATTCTGCTTAGACCTCTTTTCCTGGCTGGCATAAACATTAAGCCTTCCAGAGAAGGGACCAGCCAGGCAAGAGCATTTGCACAGTATGTTTAGCCCCAGAAGATTCTGATTTTTCACGGAAGTTACTCTAACACTGATGATGTTGAAGGAAATAACCATGGGCGCTTCTGTGCTGGGCAAGGGCACTTGTAAAGAAAACCCATGTTGCTCATAGCTCTGCTCACATCGAGATCCTTCTGAGGGCAGTGCTGCATATGACTCAGGCACCAGATAATCACAGGGGCACAGAGCGGGGCTCCCGCAGCTGAAAAGCAAACTGCTAATCAGCGGTGAGAAGGCATTGTGTGCCTTGCACCTTCCACCACCCAGGGCCCCATCCTCCTCCCCGCTGCAGATCCGGCTGGATCCATGCAGCATTTCCCAGAAGCAGCAGCCTCTGTTGACACAGATCCCCACCACCACGATAGCTTGTATCTCCTCCAGTCAGGCAGGGAGTGTTGTCCCTCCCTGCACAGCATGGAGGTGACAAGCTCCCAGTGCGGAAGCTCACTGGTGTGGCCTAGAAAACAGCCACAGAGCAGGGATTTGCAGCTGAGCCTGTGGACTCCCAAGCTCACACCCCAGCCACTGCACCAGCCTTCCTCTCCTGATGCAGGCTTGGAGCCAGCAGGGACGCTGCTGGCACCAGCTGCTCTAATTGATCTTTGTAGAATAAACTTGTGGAATTAGCCTGTTGGCCGCTGGGATAAAATCCAGCACTGAGTGTAGATCAAAGGAGACAATCTTGCTGACAGTTTGAGGGGAGGCAGCTGGACCTGGGCTCCTTCTACAGCTCTGGCAAGGGCAGTGCTCAGCAGCCAAGGGTGAGGATGCAGCGTGACACACACTGCCTCTTTGGCGATCATTTGGTCCAGACCCTGATGGTCAAAGCTACAGAAACCTTGGGAGAGTTCTGACACTGGTGACAAAAATAGTGAAAACCAGGCAAGAAACAGCACTAATTCACAGAAAGACAATTTTTTGGGTACATCAAAGTTTGTGGCTTTTCCTGGTAGCATGGAAGTAGCAGACAATACAAGGTCAGGCTTTAAGCCCAGCCTGCAGAAGCAGCACAGTTTAAGAAGGGTAAGTCTGCCTTTGTTCAGTTTCTGCCTGTCTGTGAGGACAAGACAGTCCAGCCCAGCAGTCAGGGAGAGCTCAGCGCAGCAGGAGGAGGAAGATGGGGAAAGCCTCACAGTGAAAGTACTATCTGCTACCAACAATAATAAACTCAGCACATTCCTTGTGTGGACCTTACTGGACAGACATGGCTGGTCTGAACACACACAGCAAACCCGCCAGGTGCCACTTGCTCCCAGCCCCACTAGACTGCACAGACAGCAAATTAAAAATCAGATTCACCGCACGTACACGGTAACACTGTTTTATGGCAATTTTTCCAGGGTTCCTGAAAATCCAATCAAGAAGTTTCCTGAAAATCCAATCAAGAATTTCCCTGAAAAAGCTGGTGAGCAACCACAACACAAGAGGACAGGTTTATAGTTCAGCAACCAGGACACCAGCATGAGGAATGAAGTTCTTGGAAAGGAGGCCAAGCATTGCAGCAAAGCACCTGGCCTGAGAGAACAGCAGACTGCGGAGGCAGATAGAAGTGCCACAGAAAAGACAGGATGCAAAGAGGAGGGCCAGGGAAGGAAGGAGGGCTTCCCAGACTGTGAACATTGGTCTGGGGCATGAGCCAGTTCATACATGGCCAAGCTTGGTTTCGACAAAAGCCCTGGCGCCAGCAGTAAGTTTTGCTGCTTCAGAGATGATGACAATGACTGCGGGAGAGGAATCTGACCTGAGGAGGTGTGTGTGAACATCAGGGTTCCC
This sequence comes from Platysteira castanea, assembly GCA_013397175.1. NCBI lineage: Eukaryota > Metazoa > Chordata > Aves > Passeriformes > Platysteira > Platysteira castanea. The sequence goes on along the minus strand of VYXC01012581.1, from coordinate 1,009,879 downwards.
TGCAGTGGGAAGGTGTTAAGGCTGAAGACTATTTCCCTTGGTTTCTGGGTTTGTCAAGAAGCACGGGGCAGCGGAGACTAAGCATATGGCACAGGCCATATGTTTGTTTGGTCTTTAGTGAGGAAAAGGAACCCAACTGTCTATTTTTGATGCATTTCTTATAAGAATGAGAAAAAGAACTACTGGAAAATAGTGTTTTATTGTGAACATTACTCTTCCAATCCTCAGCTGCCTCTCTGATTGGAAGAACCATCATACAAGCTGGAAAGTAACCCATCTTAAGGCTTTCCAAAGCTTTTTCGAGGCAGAGGTGATCTATTTTTTAGGAAAGGCCCCTAACGGGTTGGGTGCTTGGCCTTGCTCTCCTTCCCTTAAACCTGGCAAGCCCCTGGTAACACTGCCTGAGCTGTGCATCATCCTCTCTCAGCAGGAGGAGGCTGCTCAACGCAGCACCAGCTCATGGGGCGACAGCTCTCCAGCGAGCCCCAAACCAGAGAGGAGACGGATGGCAGAGAAGGTTTTGGACTGGAACATCTAAGGTGCTGGAGTAAGCCCCTCTTTTATGGACCTGCTAACACCAGCACAGGGCCCAAAGCCAGAGAAGTAGGAGACAAGAACGGAAAAACAGATGGGAGCAATTTATCCTAGCTGTTCTCACGAGCATCTTCCAGGGAAGAGTGATTAGTCTTATTAACTGATTAAATGATTAATTAACTGATGAACTGAAATGATGGATCAAGGATCAAATGATTGCAAGGCAAGTGTATTTGGAGTACTTTTCCAGGAAGCAATGTATTTCACGTGCCTTTCATGAAAACCAGAGGCCAGGAGGAGAACTGTTTGCAGGAGCAGCAGTGTGTGGGGTCAGCAGGACAGGACCAGAGGCACACAGAGCTGTGGGGCCCCAGCAGGACACGGGAGGTGCTGTGCCTGGTGTGAAGTGGGCAGCAAGACAGACCTGCTCCCTCTCCGAGTAAATCTGACCTGAGACAGGCTGAGAAAGTTGGGTCTCTTCATCCTGGAGAAGAGAAGGTCACATGGAGACCTGATTGCAACCTTCCAGTATCTGAAGAGGGACTACCAGGAAGCCAAAGAGGGACTCTTCATTGGGAACTGTACTGATGAGACAAGGACTAACGGCCAGGAATTGAAAGAGGGAAATTTAGGCTGGATATTAGGAAGAAATTCTTTACTGTGAGGCTAAACCAGCACACAAGACACTGGAACAGGTTACCCAGGGATGGCCCAACCCTGGCAGTATTCAAGGACAGGTTGGATAAGGCCTAGGGCAACTGGGTCTAGTAGGAGGTGTCCTTGTCCATGGCAAGCGTGGCTGGAACTAGAGGATCTTTAAGGTTCCTTCCAACCCTTAACATCCTATGATTCTCAATGTGGCAGCAAATCTCACCTGCTTAAGACTGGACTTTCTTTTCATAGAACTCTTCTTCTCCTTGGTAAGAAAATGGAAGGTTAGATCCATGCCCAGGGGAGCGTTTATGCCACACCAGCCTCTCCCTATGCATGCTGTCGCCTCCAACCCACACCATACCCAACTGTGTCACCAGAAAAGGACCTTTGACAGGCTAAGACCAAGCTGTGCATGATCTGACATCTCTGGTAGACAGCAGCAGCACTACATTCTCTTGCATGCACTTCACACAGACTCAGGAGCGAAGAGGAAACTGGAAAGCAAGGGATTTTGTTTTATCAGTCTATTTCTTTTCATTTATTCCTAAGTCTATTTCTCTTTTCAGAACTTCTTTGTCTTTTCCTCACCATCTCCTAAGCTGTGAGTCCCTCTGAGCCCACTGAGCCCACTGCCCAGCTTGGGGGGGCGAGGGGCAGGCGCTGTGGGGGTCACACAGAGCTGGGATCCCACTGAGCCGCTGCAAGCGACCAGCGAGGCAGTTCCAGCACTGATGATGTTCGTCTCCAAAAAGGCTGTTTAGGTGAGACAGTTACAAATTGTATTTTATAAACTGTATTTCTGTAAGTGGATTTTTTTTTTGCTAGCGGGAAGAGGCGCTTTAATAATCCCACTTCTGATTAATGGCAGAGTATCTTGTCAAAGCAAAGACCGCTGCAGCTTCGGTTCTTTCTCGAGGAGGAATCACAAGTGGAAAATAAAGAAGAAAATGCACACCTCTCTGCCTGGAAAATATTGATCTAGGCTCTTCCTAGGTAAAAGATACTCAGTAAAATTCTCTGAAGAGTTTTTCAGCCTGTGAGCTGAAGAGATTTGTATACCAGATCCTTCTCTTTTTAGGAGTAGAGAACATTTCAATCGCTCTGGCATGGGAACATTTGGGATTTATTGATTTATTGCCCTCACTCCCTGAGAAGAAATATTATCCCAATTACAGAGACAGGGACCTGAGGCACTGCTGCATTAAATCACTGGCTCATGGTCTCCTACAGAGGCCGTAGGGATGAATCCAACTTCCAGCCCTAGGTATCCCTTCCAGCAGGTCCAGGGAGGCCATCAGGGACAACAGGAAAGCTTGAATATCACACTGTGAACACAGCAAGGGCAACTGCAATTCCCATTCTTCACACATCTTTAACTCTCACAGTCAAGTGGTTTTTGTAACATTCTCTGAAGCACAAAAGTGGTTGAATGATCATAAAACTACAGCCTGAAAAGTACGTGATTTTCTACAGGACCATTGCCGAGTTTGGAATATATATTTTTATTTTAAGAAGCTGTGTGTGAGAAAATGAAGAGGTACAGCATTAAGTCATGTTTCCTATCCTAGCATGTGACTTTATTGATATACTTCTTGTCCAGAAGTCTGTTCTCTACCAAAGTCATCTCTTAACTTCTATCTCCATTTTTATCTGGGAAAACAGGAATTTACCTACTGGACATCAGAGTAACTCCATCACATGTCTGTAAAGCAAACTGGCACAACCAGATGGGAACTGCCCACTAATAGTTGAAATCTGTATTTGACTAAGCTGAGAATCAATATTCTTCCAATACATGATTGGTAAGGTAAATTGGACTCAAGTTTTTCTAAAGGAAAAGAAAAGTTTCAGACGAGGCAATCCTTTGTGTGGCCATGAAGCTCAAGTTATCTTCCTGAGAACAGAGGGTGACAGGCAGAGGAAGTTTGCTAGACACCTATCCCATCCTGCTGCTATCAGGAGAGTCATTTACACCAAAACCATTCCCAACAGGCATTTGCCTACCATAGGGCTGAATACTTCTGCCAAGAGAAGTTCCACAGCTCCAGGAAGTTTAGCCATCATTAGCACTGGAGATGTTTCCAGCCTCACCACTCTCTGAGCTGCTGTGCTCTGCTGAGCCTTCAGCACATGCAGAAAGCCAAGTTTTCTTTCTCTTTATGACATCTGGGTATAAACTGAATGGATTTTGTCACACATCACTCCCAGCTTTTACACTTAAAGGCCAAACTCAAGCATTTTAATCAACGGCAAATTTACACTATCCTTAACATCACTCTCCTTCCACTCACGCATATTTTTCCTTATTAAGTGGCGATTAAGTGCGAATGAAATTTCAATAAATGACAGTGTTGTCCCAAAATAGGTTCTTTCACCCGGTCTGCAAGAGGCCAATCCACACACATAATCCAGGTATTTGATTTATTTAGATTTCTGCATAGAAAGGGGTGCTGGCTGGCAAATCCACAAAGCCAGCACAACAACTACCAAAACTTTTAACTCTTTATATATTTTAGCAAACAGAGGCATTAATGATCCTTGGCTACAAGTTACCCAGTTCTCTTTTTTAAATTACTATTCTGTCTTCTGTTGGTTAATGATCCTCTCACTGCCCATGTTAATTAGTCTGCACGCTCAGTCTTCCTCTCCTTTCGAGTCGGTGGTTTCTTGGGTCAGTGGCTGTGATCTCCCCCTGCCAGAATTACCTTTTACTCACCCAGAGCTGATTCAGCACAGTTGCTGAGCTGTCTCTATTAGTTTCTCCCTTATCTAGGGGNCGGCCCTTTCCCCGCCCGCCGCCGCCGCCGCTGGAGCCGCTCCCGGATCCGCCGCTGGATCCGCCGCCATCGGGGCCGCGCCGGGGCCGCGCAGGTGAGGGGGGCGCTGGGGCCGCCCCGGAGCCGCTCGCCTGCCCCACCGGCACCTCCCGCGCGTACCGAGACCCCCTCGGCCCCGCCCAGCCGCTCCCGCCGGTTCCGGTGGGGCCGCGTCCCCGCCCCTCCCCGGCACACGCAGAGCCCACCGGGACCCTTCCTTACTTCCCGGGCGTGGTGGGCGGAGGCGCCTTCCCGTCGCGGTGGCCTGTGCCGAGGCAAGGCCTCAGGTCTCGGTGCCGCACCGTGCGGCAGCTGAGGGTTTGAGTGTTGTATTTTGTCCTTTTCTCCACCTTTAGAAGATTAAAAAATGGCGAAGTTTGTGACACCCGTGATCCAGGACAACCCCTCCGGCTGGGGCCCGTGTGCTGTGCCCGAGCAGTTCAAGGACATGCCCTACCAGCCCTTCAGCAAAGGAGACCGCCTGGGCAAGGTACCTGTGCCGTGCTGGGCCTTGAGTTCTGGGTGCCGTCTGGGGCCCCCCTGCACGCTGCCTCCGGTGTTCGCTTTTGTTACCGTGGCTGCTCCTCTGGCACCCTTGGCAGTGTGTCCTAACAGACTGTGAACACCTAGCAGGGCTGGCAGGCAGAGGTGGGAGTCAGAAGGATTAGACCTGAAGCATACAGCAGTGTTTGCTTTTGCTGCTGGGAACTGCATGTGCAGAGTTAGAGGTGTGGGGGGGAAATGTCGTGTTAATACTTACTCTGACTATTTATGCTCGTTCTTAGGTGGCTGATTGGACAGGAGCCACGTACCAGGATAAAAGATACACAAGTACGTGTAGTCTGCTGATTCCTGGGGTTTATTTTCTACAAAGTTTTCTTCCAAGCGTCGTTCCTGCTTTCATGTCTTACACCCACCCTGTAATTACCTGCACACCTCAGCAAGACAGGCAGCTTCCTTTAGGAAGTGTGCTCTACCCTTGGGAGAGCTCTGTGAGGCTCTCCCTGGCCTTGGGGCTTACTCTGGGTTTTTGTACTGCCTTACTACCCGGGCTCATAAGGGAGGCTTGGAAGGGGGAGAAGACATGCAGGTGTAAGGCAGGCACCTGAGTTTAGACATCAGACTTAGGTGAAGGCAGCTGGGGAGAGAAATGGGCAAAGCATCAGGGTTTTTTCTTAGAACCTCGGTGTCAAGATGCTTTGTTTCATTTCTAGACAAGTACTCGTCACAGTTTGGTGGTGGAAGTCAATATGCCTATTTCCACGAGGAGGATGAGACCAGCTTCCAGCTGGTGGACACAGCCCGGACGCAGAAAACAGCATACCAGAGGAATCGTATGAGGTTTGCACAGGTAACATGTTCTCAGAGACAGGATTGGTGGGGAGCCTTGGCAGCACAGGATTCTTTCCCAACTAAAATGTCTTTTTTTTTTTCTTTCCGTCATTTCTGCAGAGGAACCTTCGGAGAGACAAGGACCGTCGGAACATGCTGCAGTTCAGCATGCAGACACTGCCAAAGAGTGCCAAGCAGAAGGAGAGGTGAGGCTGCAGAGACGGGCGTACCAAGCTTGGAGTGTGTGAACATACTGATGATAAATTTGCAAACTTACAGTAACAGAACCTGCTGGAGCAGACAGTCAGCAAAGAATTTCAGGATGTTTCAAGTCCGATGTTCTGCTGGTGTCAGTAGTACTTAAAAGCATGGATTTCAAATGGCTACCTAATAACTCAGGAGGCTTTTTGAATTTTATTTAGGAAGTAAAGGTGGCATTTGAAACAGAGAATATCCTTTCTGAAAACTATTTCAGTCTTCAGGTAAAACTATGTAAAGAGCTGCCCAGAGCAAGGAACAGACGTTTTAATGCCTCAGGCATCTTGATCAACAGATGGCTCAGCAAATGTTTCAGCAGCTCAGTGCCTGAAAGCACTGCTCCTCTGGTGGTAGTTTGGAAGTGGAGGAATGGTTGTGGCATATAGGAATCAAGAACTTCTCTTCATGGCTTTTCTCACATTTGTCATTTCAGAGATCGTTTGCGCCTACAAAAGAAGTTTCAGAAACAGTTTGGAGTGAGGCAGAAATGGGACCAGAAATCACAGGTAGACAAACTGATAAGCATTGTGCCCCTTGTGATGGTTTGGTTTCTCTGGCTGCACTCACGGGGCAGCTCCTCTTGCACAAATCCTGATGTGCTGTGTCTCCATTTCGCTCTTTGCGTGTCTCACCTCTGGCCGCACAGCAGAAACCTCGTGACTCCTCTGTTGAAGTTCGCAGCGACTGGGAGGTGAAGGAGGAGATGGATTTCCCTCGGCTGATGAAAATGCGCTACCTAGAGGTGTCAGAGCCACAGGATATGTGAGTTCTTAAAACAGCCCTTTCCTGGCTTCCTGAAGTGACCAGATTTTTGGAAAGCAGGAGCTCAAGGGTCTCCTGCCTGGTCCCAGTGTTTTCACTGAGGTACCCAAACCAAGGGGAGATAATGGAACACCCAGCAGGCCCTGTGTGGTTCATGGATGGTGTTATCTGTAGGAGGGATATCGAGACGGTCCTCTTACCTTTGCAGAGAGTGCTGTGGAGCCCTAGAGTACTATGACAAAGCCTTTGACCGCATTACGACAAGGAACGAGAAGCTCCTGAGGAGCATTAAGCGCATCTTCCATACCGTCACCACCACGGATGACCCAGTTATCCGCAAGGTATCTACCAGCTGGTAAAACCCATCAGTGTGTGCTGTGGTTGGAGACCAGCTGTCACCGTGAGACCAAAGGGCAAAAGCAAGAAGCATTAGCTGGTATCAGTATTTTTCTTAGGTCGAAGGCAGAGCTAGATTAATGCAGAGTTCGGAACACTGGCCAAGGAAAAGCTGTAATTTCTGGAAGGGCAAGCAGACCAGTACTTTAGCTATGTTGGGAAGGAAACTTATGTCTAAGACCTGATCCTTGGGGCTTTGCTTTTGGAAGTGAGGAAGGCTCAGAGATTTCTCTCTTGTGACCCGATTGGCAATAAGAAGCCATGCATTTTCCAACAGAATTAACATTTTGTAGTAGTTTCTTACTTTCCCCTTGTGTGGGTGAGGGTGGGCCAGGATTGCTGGGTGGTACCTTAATGCTTGGTCTGGCAGTCGATGTGGTACTTTAGCAGTTCAGCTTTCTTAGTCAGAAAAGCAGAAGAAATCAGTGATCTGGTTTGCTAGCACTTCTCATCCTGCCTAGGGAAGGGGTATCTGTTCTTACTGCTGAAACAGTTTCCTCTTCCTGTTTCCACAGCTGGCCAAGACACAAGGGAATGTGTTTGCCACAGATGCCATCCTGGCCACACTGATGAGCTGCACTCGCTCTGTCTATTCCTGGGACATCATTGTCCAGAGAGTTGGATCCAAGCTTTTCTTTGACAAGAGAGACAACTCAGATTTTGGTAAGAAAAAGTCCTGAAAGGAATTTCTGTTGCAGTAGCTAAAGGGTCTAATTTTCTCTATGCTTATTTGAGTTTATTTTGGGTCTCAGTGTCCACACTGAGCCTCCTGAACAAGCTGATTGCTGCAGTACATATGATAACTGGGGAGGGGAACTTCAGAATTGATCTGCTCTAATGTGGGGCTAGGCACTCAAAAAAGCTGACATAGTTACTCCCCCAAGTGTAGCCACTTGCATCTGGTTTTCTTCCCAGACCTCCTGACAGTGAGTGAAACAGCCAATGAACCACCACAGGAAGAGGGCAACTCCTTTAATTCTCCTCGCAACCTGGCCATGGAAGCTACCTACATCAATCATAACTTCTCCCAGCAGTGTCTGAGGATGGTAAGGTGGAACAGTGATGAGTAGTGGGGTCTGTGTTTCAGAGAGTCTCAAGAAGATACTTCATTAAGGCTGCTTTAATACAGCACAGAAGCATTTTAATTGACAGTCATGTTACACCAGTGGTCTTTCAGTGTTGAAAGAAGTGAGATTGTTTCTGGTGAGCTGTTGTAGAAAGGTTTTCGCCTTGATTTTACAGAGAAGTCATCCTACTCCTGTTGATGCAGACAGGCTTCTCAGTACACTTAATGAAGCTTGAGTGCCAGTACAAGTACTGCTTATAGTGCTGTGACTAATGTGGGCATGAGGCTTTCATCAGCTGTCTTAATGTTTTGGTGTTTCTCTGTGTAAGGGAAATCAGCTACTGTTACTGTAAAAGAATATTTTTCCAATAGAGGAGTGCTGTCTCCTAACATGCTCTGCTGTTTTCATCTGTAGGGAAAGGAGAAATACAAGTTTCCTAACCCAAACCCCTTTGTGGAGGATGACATGGATAAAAATGAAGTAGCCTCTGTTGCATACAGGTAAGTTGATCTCTCTGATGCCCAGGTTTGTCAAGGAGGCAGGATGTCAGTGTGATACAGAGGCAAAACAGGGTAGGAGTGTTATTGATAGAAGCTTTACCTTGAAAAGGATTCATGGATGACCTCGTAGTGAAAAGATGGAGGAGGAAAGGATTTTGCTGAGTGCTTACTAGGATATGGAAGAGAAGAAAGGTCAGAAATAACCAGCTGGATTGTTTATTGGCAGATACCGAAGGTGGAAGCTGGGAGATGATATAGATCTCATTGTCCGCTGTGAACATGATGGAGTGATGACAGGAGCTAATGGAGAAGTGTCATTCATCAACATCAAGACACTGAACGAGTGGGATTCGAGGGTGAGGAAGAACAGGATCCCCAAGCTAGCTCTAACTGCTTCACTGCTGCCTGACATGCCAGGTACAGCAGGGAAGATGAGACAAACATCTGGTGGTGTCCCCCGGGTGTTACATTCCACTAAGGAGTATAACTTTGGTGGACAAGCACTGCTGATGGGGTTCTCCCCCAAATGTGAGGTAGCTGGCTTGAAGCCTCTTGTCCCTGGGTGTTCAGCACAGTAGCCAGTCTGTTCCTATGGTTCTCTTTAGAATTCTTCCCTCACAAACTACCCTTTCTAATCAGTGCCACAAATGTTGAGCAATCCCAGCTGTTCGCATTTCTCCCTTCCCGGTGCAAGAGCTTTCTCTGTAGGCTGCAGTTCGCGTGGTACCATAGGGTAGTCGGAAGCAGCTTCCTTACCTGATGGCAGAATGGCTGAAGAGGTGGCTGCTGCTGGCTTGTCAGGCTGACCCTGGTTCTGATTCTCCTCTCAGTATTGCAATGGGGTGGACTGGCGCCAGAAGCTGGACTCCCAGAGAGGGGCTGTCATTGCCACGGAGCTGAAGAACAACAGCTACAAATTGGCCCGCTGGACATGCTGTGCGTTGCTGGCTGGATCAGAGTATCTTAAACTCGGGTAAGGAAGAGGTTCACACTGAGTATCTTAGGTGCATTTTCCATGATGAAACTTTGTATATGTTTGAGTGAAGCATTTACAGAATGAGTAATCCTAAAATCACCCAGTGTTTGTGTGGCCAAGACAGGAAATCTTGTGGTGAGTGCACCAGGCTTGGTGTAAGCTGCATCCCTCAGCATCTCCCTGTGACTGACCCCACACACATGAGGGGCAAGTGGCCTGTGTGGGCTCTCAGCCTGTTTGCTGTGGTCACCAACAAGGGAAATAAACACAGTGACTGTCGTGCCTGTCAAGAATCTGATTGAGATCCTCAGTGCCCTGTTACTGAAAAATGGAGTGGTGGGGGGAGATACGGCCACACCATTTTTTAAACTATTGGCTTAAAATCAGTTGAGTACTGTAGGCAGCGAACAAGAGGCTCCTGCTAACTAAGTTCTAGTGGTTCTGCAACTCAGTTCCATCCACAGACATGGAACTGATGCTTTTGCATCTTTTTTGTTCCAAAATCCCAGGTAATCATGCTATTGCTTAATTTTATCTGTGGGGCTAATTCTTCTTTATCTTTTGTACCTCTCCATCCGATTTGGGGATTTCCAGGTGCGTTACAGTTTGACAGTTTGTAGCCAGGAGATCCTCTTAGCTTTCAGTGTTGGAGTATTAGGATTTTTCAGCCCAGAAAACAAGATGATCACGCTGTTTTTCTTGCTGTTACTCTGCTGTCTGGGCTTAGTCTCCTGATAACCCTCTGGTTACTTCTTGCCCCCCTAGGTATGTATCCCGTTACCACGTGAAGGACTCTGCCCGCCATGTGATCCTGGGCACGCAGCAGTTCAAGCCAAATGAATTCGCCAGCCAGATTAATCTGAGCATAGAGAATGCCTGGGGCATCCTGCGGTGCGTCATTGACATCTGCATGAAGCTGGATGAGGGGAAGTACCTCATCCTCAAGGACCCCAACAAGCAGGTGATCCGGATCTACAGTTTGCCTGATGGCACCTTCAGCTCTGATGAAGATGAGGAGGATGAGGAGGAAGAAGAGGAAGAGGAAGGTTTGTAGCATACTTGGTGCTTTATGCTTTTAAGTGATGTACTGGTCTGGATGAAAACGGGCGATGTATGATGAAGACCACAGCTAAAGGGTCAGATCTGACCAGTGCAATGGCAGGAGAGGAACGAGGCTGGAGAATATGTGGTCCCAAGGATGGGACTCAGTTGAGAAGGTGTGGGTGACACTGGGAGTACTCAGCTGGAAAAAGAGGAGAGCTGGAAATCCAGCTGTTGTGCCTCTGTACAGATACTTGGTGAGGACTGATTTTACTAGGGGTAGGGGAGGAGGTCCCAGATCCAGAGTACTGTCTGGGAAAACAAAGCCTGCCAAGAAGCCCTTCATTCAGCAGCCCCAAGGTTTGCAGGAGTGGATGGGTGCTAATTTCTGTTGGTACTGGGGTATTTTTTTGAGTGCAGTTTTAGAAATGGCAGTGACTATAAGGTGACACATTTAAAGCGCATGGTGATGGAGCGCAATTGAGGGAACATGGTGAAGGCTTTTCTGAAGTGACTCTCGAAGCTCAGTGATCGCTGGCTGGTCAGGATGGTAGTTTTGGAGGATCAGTGGTGCCCAGTGGACAATTGCTGCCTTCCCTTTGCTGCCTAAAACCATCTGTGATCCCTGACGTGAGATCTGTGTGTGCTCAGATGACAGTGGGAAACCATTTATCCCAGAGCTCTTGCTTCTGTGATAGGAAAAATATCTCCCAGCTTATTTTTAGGCTGTAGGCTTAGCCTGGCTGCTCCGGATTTTATTATGGAAATGTTAGCTAGGTTGCCGTGTAATTTGCTCAGGAATGTAAATTGTGTAATTCCAAATGACGTGTGTGTGGTCTTGGCTGATAGACAGGTTTGCTGGGAAGCTGGGGGACTGCAGGGAAACAGTTGGAGGTGGGATAAATCTCCCAAAGTGGCAGCCTTGATTTTGTTTGTGTTCCTTGTGGCATTTCCTTGACAGCGAGGGTTTAATTTTGGGGTTTTGGTGGTTTTCTTTCCCCAGCTGCGTTCACTTCATTTCTGTTCCTCTTCTTTTTCAGAGGAAGAGAGCTGAACCCCGCAGCCAGCACCGAGGGGCCACAGTGCCTGGGCAGCCCCAGTCCCTGGGCGCGGGCTGTGGCTGCACCTTCGCCCCGGCTGTGCTGCACATCGATCATAAACGGGGGGAAAGCGGAATAAAGTTGATTTTGCCGAGTGACGGCGCTGTTTGTGTGTGTGTGTGCCTGGTTCGCGTGCCCCCCGCGGTCACGGCCCCGTCCCGCTCCTGCCCCTTTAAGCACTGCCCGCCCCCGGACACGTGGTGCGCGCGCCGCCATGGTGCCGGCGGCGGGAAGCGGCGGTGGCGGTGTCACGTGACGGGGAGCGCGCCGCCCCCCCTCGCTCTCCCCCGCAGCGGGCGGGAGGCAGCACCGTGCCCGCCCCGCCCGGGCGGCGCGGGAAGGAGGAGGGAGCGGAGCGGGAAGAGCCCGGAGCGGGAGGAGCGGCGCGGCGGGAGCTCCATGGTGCAGGTGCGGGCCGGGGTGGGACGGGTCCGGGCGGCCGGCGGCGGTCCCGCGCGTCACGTGCGCCGCGCCTCGTGCGCCGTTTGGCGGGGGCGGGGGCATCGGGGCCGGGACCGTATTGGCGGGGGGGCGAGGGCAGCG